>JAAAKQ030256633.1:0-10833 GCA_010016005.3 Zanna intricata | reverse complement strand
AACCTTAGAACTCTCGACTTCGAAATCAGCTGATTTGCGATGTCGCGTTAACCACTAGACCAACCCGGTGGGTTATGGGGTTAAAAGTCTTAAAGATCTAAAACTTACTGTAAACAAGGTAACCACTTCGTACATTTTTTACACTTTCCGGATAAGATGTGTACATTATCTTATATCTACAGATGTGTCTTTCTCCTCCTATGCACATGAAACTTTATTTTTCCAATCTAATAAATTTTTATGAAATCTTTTCTTTTCGAAATATCTTGTTCCTAGATAAAAAGTACCATTGATATTTTTATCATTTTATTCAATGTTTTTAACTTTAATATTTTTGTTTTCAACATGGCTATCAAATTTTTATACTTGAGTTTTAACAAATTTCTTTTAAGAATAATAAACTTCAAACGTTCGATTAGGATCATTCAAAAAGTTGTTCAAAGTTACAAGTTAGGCATTAAAGAAATTTTTAATCGCTTAACTTTTAGGGGAATCTTATTTTAAAGACAATCATTTTAACATACAGCTTGATAAATGAATTGGGCAACCGAGGTTAAAAAGGGCCACTTTAATTAAATCAAATTTTGAATTTATAAGTGTATATTGGGAAAAATAGTTAGATATTAGGTTTACTTGAGTTATCTTATGTAAAAATGCGTTATTTAAAGTCTATCTTTAGTGGTTATTTACTTATATTTTCCATTTATGATATATACGAGGAACCGTTTACGTAAATCCGGGACTATTTTTAGAGAAGAGTGTAAATGGAGATTCCTGCGTATTTAGTTGTACATATAAGGTACAAGTTTCAATTACTACTGGCTGAATAACACTTTTTACTGGTGCTTCCTTTCCTAATTTCTCCCTGAACTTTCGCCGACACTGAGCATAAAATTTCTTTCATCTGTAAGTAGTAATTCATCACGAATACACGTTCTGCAACAGTTAATCGCATTTTAAGAAACAACAACACACGCTTACGCAACCTTGTTCAAACGCTAATGCTTGATACACTAGCAACACCTGTATATGCAGGCAGCAAACAGTTTCATACGCCAGTCAGGCCAACATCTTCCTCCTTATTTTATACATCTGACACCAGTTTATGAATTTTAAGAAAAATTTGCATTTAGTATAAACTTTCGAATGATGCGGGCTCTTTTAAATTTAACACTATATAAATCATTATTTTACGTTTTAATGATTACTGTATTGTAGTAAGATGCTCACAAGTTGTTTGAAATTCGATTTATAAAAAAACTATGTTAGGCGGTTTATAAGCATATTTTTTTAAAAATATCTTTTCGGTTAAACAAAAAAAAATTGAGTTAATAGTTTTATGTGCTTAACTGTACATGTCCCTAGCTTAATGTTTCTATAAATTTAAATTAGAATTTTAAACATATAAAATTTATCTTTCAAAATGTAACAGTTTTTTTTTAGAATGTTATTGCTTAAATCTAGATTAATTCTGAATTTAACAAATAACTCTGTTTCCTTTTTAATGTATACATATTTATGACTATGAATAGTTTTTAAAACTGATGGTATAGTATATAGATTGTCCACTTAATACTGAAAAATACAATTCAAGTTAATTGACTTGCTGCGGCACGATTTAGTAATAAACCCTTAAAACCCTGATGCTGTACAATTTTATTATTAGTTACGTATAAGTTTTTTCGTTATTACATTTTATAATATTTTTATGCTAAATAAAAAAGTTAATACATTTTTGAACTATTTACTTTTTTTATCGCGTATTACATAATAATATATTGATTATTAGGGTATACCAATAAAAACACTGAAATGAATCCAGTAAGTAATTCATTGCAAGTAGAATATAAAAATTGATTTTTTAGTGTTTTGTGAAATTACACATACAAACACACACACACACAAACAAACAAACACACACATGTATGTATACATAAATTGATATTTTATTAGAATTATGATTACGTTTCTATTTTTATAATATTAATCTCAGTAAAGTAGAATGCATAAACGGAAACTGTTAATTTGCTATTTTGACTGCTTCACCTCGAAGGGTCACGCAATTTTTTTACTTGATTTCTTAGGGTTTTGTACTAGATCGTGGATACCGATGTTCTTTGGTGGTTGGGTTACAATTAACCACACTTCTCAGGAGTGGTCGACCTCAGATTGTACAAGACTACTCTTCATTCGCATTCATACATATCATCCTCATTCATTCTCTAAAGTTCTGAAGCTAAACAGAAAAAAAGAGTCATGTTATGTATACATAGATTACGCTTTAGAGAATCCATTTATAACATAACAGTGAGGTAAAAAAATAAGGTTTTATATAATATATAAGAATATAAATTGCACTATAAAACACGAGGTAAAGCGAAATGTAATTTAATAATAATAATAATAGGATTTATTTGATTTTTTTAAATTTATTTTCTCGAGTAAGAACAGTTGACCTTTCAATAATTCTCGTGTAAAATAAAGAGAGAGATTTGAATCCAGAACTTTCCGTATGAAAGGGAGAAATACTACCACTTCGCCAATTATGTTTCCGCTATTATTATTATTAGAAATACTATAATAAAAAAAAAAGGATAAACCGAGAAATCAAAACGAGTGTGAACAAAAAACTTGCTAAATAAATCTGTACCCTTAATTAGTCAATAATTTTTCATGACCGTTAATTATTTTAATCTCTTTGTTTGAATAAAATAATTTATTTGTTACATTTTTAAATCTATAAATTGGATTTCTTGAAAGCATTTTTTTTTTTTAAAGGAGATAAATGAATAGGTGAGGTAAGTTATTGTTTTATTATACAAAGATATCGTTCTATTTATTCATTAAAAATGAAATACATTGTTGGAATGGTTTTTATTGCATCTTTTTTTAATAAATAATTTACATACATTTTAAACTGGTCTCTTATCACTGAAAATAAATGTCGTTTTGCACTGGTAATTATTAACATTTTAAAACCGTTATCAGGTACTAACAGTTACTGTTGTTAATTTCAACGCTTACTTCAGCTTCTTTTTTTTTTAATATTGAACGTGTTATATTTATCAAATACTTAGGTATTACTATTTTTAATGAAATAATTTATTTGTTACGATATTTTTTATAACCTAATAATTTTATTTTACGTTCAGTATTTTCTACTCGGATAACCATGTGAATGAGATATTATTTATGTTCTTTTTTCCGAAGAGAATTAATGAGCGATATATCCTAAACAGGAAAAATCTAGATAACACGAAAGAAATTGATAAAGACAATTTACCCTTTTTCCCTGAAGTAAACAAAGGGATATTATTTCAAGACATCTGTAACATATTAGTTAAATTTTACACAATATTAAAAATAATGTCAGTCTATACATACCTGATGTAATATTATTATCGATGAATTTCAGACTTAAAAATTCGCTTCATAGTACTTTAAAAGAAGCCGACGACAACACAGTTGTAGAACTTTCCTGTGCGCTATTATCGATGAATTTGAAACTTAACAATTGGCTTAATAGATGATTTTACAAAGAAGCTGACAACATAGTTGTAGGACTTACCCGTCACACATCTAGAGCAGCGTTCCGGGAAAGTGCTGCAACTATGAGTAGTTTCTGATGCACGGCTTACAGACACAACTTAATTTCAAATATTTATCATCTTATTTAAATATAAAATTTTTTCGTTAATTTAATTCAATGATTCTAAGTAAAGCGCGCGCGTATACAGTATTTAATTCGTGCGGGTGTGGCGGTAGTAGCGGCGACGGTCAGCACTAACTAAACTAATGTAATTTCACAACTTACATGGAACAAATTTCGCTTGAACGATCGGTGGACTGGTATAGCCGCGAGAATTAATGTTTCAAGTACCGAGTCAAGGGCGATCGAGTTCGCGAATCAGCCAGACGGCGTTACATTTTTACATTTTAAATATTATTCATTTATTTTAATTCTACCGCTCACCTGTGGTGTCACAACATAGCACTAGTCTACAACATTTTTTGGTATGGAGATGCGATCACAAAATTTTTTTTTCAAATATTGTTTTTTTTTATTGTTAAAAAATGTGCCTAGAAAAAATGTGATCTTAATTAGGCGAAATCTCGAGATACTAAGGGTGACCTTGCTCTACAGCCTCATTCCTTGACCTTTTAAGTTGAAAATTTAATGGGTCATCAATTCCTCAAAGATAGAAGAAATCTGACCAAGTGTGTCAAAATCAGTCCAGTAGTTTTGTAGATATAAGGTGAGTTAGATGCCAACGCCGAACACACGTACATATGAACATTAACATCCGGAAAAATTCCATCCGGTTTTTTTATTTCTTCGGTTCCTTAGGAGTCAAAACATCAATATCCGGTGAAAACCCCATATGCTCAATTAGGACCGATTATAATTATTTCCCTTCTAGAGCTATAATCTGTTATAGGGCTACCTAGTCGGAAAATTAAAAGAAAAATCGAGAGTAATATTGTTTATTCTTCAGATTTTTTTTAACCTATTATCATTTTACTTCATTACATAAATTTTAATAAAAAAAAAAAAAATTGTAAGAAAAACTGAAATAGCATTTGTATGTTATTTTCTGCCTTTCCTAGCTCTATCATTCAAATATTCGAAGTTGAGTCTCAAAAATCCGTATTTTTGAAAATGAAGGTACTCGAAACGCCTCAACTACGAATCATCTACAACAAACTAAAGGCAGAAATAACACTGAAACCAGTTATGATAATCCTAGCAGAATTATAAAATATTATGGAAAAAACTGAAATAGATAATAATACCTTTTTTGGATTTATTATTTAACTAAATTTTCTTTTACCCCCTTCTAAAACGTTAAAAATATTCTTTAAAACATCTATAATAACTGTGAAACAACAATTTCAACCGATTTGGTGGAATTATATATAATACTTCCATGATTAAATACCTGTTATCAGAGCGGTCTAGATCCAGTAATTATATCAAATTAGCCGATATATTATTATCAGTAGCAGCGCTTAATAGTAGTCTCAAACATCTCCTAAAACGGAAGTGGTTATAGTATTTTTTATTCTGTAGAAGTTTTTTTAAAGGAACATTTTTTAAAATTTCTTTCCAATCGAATTACTACTTCCTCGTACGAAGTACAAGGAAGTATTATAATCGTTAAAAAATACGGTTTTCAGATTTCAACGGAAGTATCCATTTTGACCATTCCTGAATCCCTTTTGATTAGGTGTGACGGCTGTACGTACCTAAGTATCTCGCATAACTCGAAAACGATTAGCCATATATTGTTGAAATTTTTTTATTTAGGACTATTGTTTGCAATCGACTGGATCAAAGGTGTCCAAAAAAGCCCAATATCCAAAAAATTTAGATTTTGCACTTTTTCTTAACTGGAGTAATAATTCTGCATTGAAAGCTTTTCAATGATCTATCATAAGTTGTACTTATTTTCATTGGTTCCAGAGTTATAGCCAAATAAAAGTTTGGAAATAAGTTCTTAGAAGGGTATACATGGATTCGAATCAGACTTCGTTCCTTTTTTTTTTTAATTAAAATATATTGATTTTTTTAATAAATAATTACTTACTTCCCTGTACGAAGTACAAGAAAGTAAAAAGTAACAGCCACTGTCGTGCCTTGGCATTAACATGATCTTACTGTTTTATATATATTTATTTATTTATTCAGTTTAGAATTATTTGGAATGTAACTTTATATAATATTTTTGCAGAAGAAAGAAATTTCATATTACATCTGTTTGTTTTTTTTTTTTTTTATATAAATGTACGCTTATAAAAGCGTACATTTATAAAAAAAATGCAAGCCCTTTTTTTTGTTCGAGGTTTCTCTTCCTATTAAAAGATGTCTTCTAGTAACTGAAGGGATGCTGGAGAGTAATTAAGCTAGTATACTAATATACTATAATTTTAATATGTAGTTTTGAATATAATAACGTAGTATCAACACATTTCATTAATAATTTATCATAATTCAGTTTCTTTACTATTATATTAAATTTGGTTATTTACAACATCTACAAATAGTTGAATAATAAATAATATTTTATTAAATTATATTACTAGTGTATACTATAAGCTAATTGGTTATATAATTGTAATAGTTATGAGCTATTACGGAAATTGAAACAAAATCCTTCGTAATACTGACTGTAATCTATTTCTGTATATAGTTTAATAATTTCGGAAATAATAACTTACATCCATTATGAAATGTAATAGCTGATACTATTTCATCCGGAGGCCCCGGTTTCGAATCCCGGTCAGGCATGGCATTTTTCACACTCGCTACAATTCATTCATCTCATCCTCTGAAGATATACCTTAACAGTGGTTCCGGAGGTTATTCAAAAAAAATAGTTAATACTGTTAAATTGTTGTCTTTTGGAATGTTGTTAACCCCTCAATCGATCCACTGCTGTGAGATTGAAACTTAATTCGATCAGGCTTCACTACATCACTAAACTCGATACTCTTCCATTTCTTCGCTTGCAAAGACAAAGACTTTTCTGGAGGGAGGATATTTATATAAACCCTCTGCCATAGAAATTGTGGAAGTAGAGTATTTTCATAAATAGGAAGTATTTTGTGTGGAAGAAAGTAAATAAGATTTATCAGGCAATATGTCGCAATGTGCGAGCAGAAAGGCGATTGAGCCTGCCCCAGAACTTTGATCTAGCCTGGATATTAAAAGCAGAATAATGACGCAAAGATACATCACATTACATATCTCGGGGAAAAAAATCGCAATCTGCATTAGAGCAAATTACAAAAATATTTGTAACACACTACAATAATTTATATAATTGAATATAAACGGACAGCGCTAAGAAATTGTAAAAAAGAAGATAACAACACTTCACTATTCCCAGAAATTCTTTATGGGTTGGCCCCTAGTTTAAACTTGCAACGAAATGCCTCATAACAGATGCGATCCACAAGGATGTGGTGCATACCCTTGTAGATTGTGCGATGACGCATGATCGTCACGATTGTATTGTGGATGTCAATTGGCTGTTGCAGTGAGCACAAATTGGTGCGTCTATTTGAGTCATTAGATATTTATAACGCCTAGCGGCCTAGTGTGCCCTATTCGACAGATAATAACCTCCTCTCGATGAGGAGCATGAGGCTCTCCATGGTGAAACAGGGTTTTTAAATGGTTGATATTACGGGAATCAACGACTAAGGTCATTAGCCCTTTTTCTCTTACCTCCCTGATAAAATCATTAATAACTTGCTCAGAAGACTAGTCTTGACAGACATATCATCCAGAAATAGGCTTTTTTTTTTCTTTTTTTTTTTGTAGTTTTGGTCGGTGGTGAAGGAATGCCATTTACGCACGCCAACACGGTTGTGTAGGGCTCAGATCCAGAACGCTATTTGTCAAGGGCTAGCTAACAAGCTACAGGTTCTGCCAAGGTGTTGTTAGGCATATATAATCTGCCCCATACCGACTAAACCTTCTTCACCGTTCTCCTCTCAGAAATAGGCTTGTCGTAGGATATTAAAACCCCAGAAAGAAATACAAGATGACAAGGGTGTATAGGATTTTCTCTACTTCAAATTTTACCGTCGGTGCTTTATGTCCAGATTTCTTCTGCGGTTTATCTTCACTTTTCCTTCACCTTTTGATTGGTTGAAGCTTTTTCCTCGTTTACTTAACAGTCTTTTTTGGAGACATCTGTTTTTTTTTTGTATCGGCTTTGGGCTAGTTTCTCTAATTAGCTGATTTCAATTTGTTATTGATAATACTTTCGACCATTTTCGCTGAAGTTGGTGCCGGTTCAGAAATAATGTCCTTTCGTTTAAAGGAAACCGCAAGAACTTGAGCATAACGCAAAATATTCCGTCATTACTGAGTCCGAATTTTCTGGCTTCGAAGTAGCTGACCTTTTGAATGGTCTTTACCTTCTACATCGCTAATTCCTTCTGATAAATCGGACCGTTTTGCGATCTCGCAGAATGATGCCCATGACAGATAACACAAACCGGCGGATCTCTACTCAGGTCATCCGAATGTAATGGATCACCAAAAGGACAGATCTGTTTCCGAATGCATCGCGCCGCTGTATGTCTAAATTTCTGACATCCTAACCATAAGAGTGGAGTCAGAATAAATGGCTGAATATCACGTCTATTAAAGTCAGTCTTTATTTTTTCTGGACACTTGGGTTTGTTAAATGTCAAAACATGCGACGCGGAGGGTGCAACTTCTCCGTTTTGTCATGTATTCACTCGTCAACATGTAAAAACTTTTTATCCATGGAGTACTCCTGTGAAGATATTTAGCGTACCACGCAGTATAACTTCAATATCTAAAAGTCCAATCTTCTTGGCTTTCAGTAGCCGTGACGATTGTAGGTCGTTGACGATTTCAACAAACAGTTCTACAGCAGTTTTTCTCGTCTCCTTAATAGGTTCTCCTCCAGTTTCTGTGATGCTCGAGCAACCACAAAAGAACAAAAGGATATTAGTAAAATCTCATTTCGATTTTATCACCAAATATATTGGTAACGCTTCGATACACAGATCGAAACGTAGTTCGATCCTTCTTTTCACTTATCATTAACTCTTTTCGATATCTTGCAAAGATGAAGGCTCTCCTGGACGAGGATTTTATTATTATTATTACAGTCACCAAAATGCTCAAGGACATTGCAAGATGCTGTGTTTGTTTTTAAAGCTCATAATGCTAAGATAGATGTTGATATGTCGATTGTTAGTCTTAGAATGCCGAGATTAAATGTGAGAAATCCTTCATTATTATTCTTATTAAAAATTATGACTATTAAAAATTATTATTATAATTTTATATTATGATTAATATGTTAATAATAAATATATTAAAAGTAAATTATTGTCATTGATGTTTATTTATATTATTTAAGTGTGTTTGTTAACGTTTGTGTACATGTTCGTTATTAACTATATTGATTGTCCAATACACCAAGACTTAAACAGCTCCGTGGCCGAGTGGTAGCGTCTCGGTCTTTCATCCGGAGGTCCCGGGTTCGAATCTCGGTCAGGCATGGCATTTTTCACACACGCTACAATTCATTCATCTCATCCTCTGAAGGTATACCTTAACGGTGGTTCCGGAGGTTAAACGAAAAAACTCTTGTCTTGTAAAAAAAAAAAATAATATTATTATTATTAAATTCTTCAATAAAATTTTTTTTCTCGCTACCCCTGAGTATGATTTTTTTTTTAATTTATGAAATTAAAAATGTTTGTTTGTGTGTATGTGTTTTGTTATTTTAATAATGTTCATAATATAGTATAAATGGAATGAGGTTGTGTGCGACACGATGGCACGTAGGTTATGTCTGCTATGTTCAATCCAAAATCCCCATAATAATTTTATTCATCTCCACCACTCCTTCTAGTGAACCCCTTATCACCGTAAACGAATAGAAATAGAATGCCTGACAGTTTGGGAAATCACTATGGGACATAAGCACAGGTAACACAACAGAACAGCTAAAAGCCATGGTATGCTGTGTGCGCGCAAAGTCTTATAAGAAATAAAATACAAACAGTCATAAATAAGTTTGTTTTAAAATTTTATTCACTAGTTAACGATACCATACAGCCACTTTATTAACTTTTTCTCCCTATATCTCCAGAAATCTTAGTCTGAATTGAATTTACTAACAACTTCCGTTTTGCCTTCATTAGGAGGTAGTTTGCTGTTGATACATAGATGAAAGATTGAATGTGATCTTCTATAGCTATTAGATACTCGCAGAGAAATTGAAGCATTGAAATGAAGTAAACGATAGAAATAACTCAAGTCGAATAATGTTCTTCTTTATGTCAAAGATAGTAATTTAATCTGTTTTTGAAGATGAACGTTTGAGAGATCAGGAAGATGACGAAATTTTTCTGAAACCAGGAAAAAAAATCAGTTTTGCACACTCTCAATCATTTTAGAGGTATAGGTACAAAAGCGGTTCCAGATAACGGTGGAAAACTCGAGGTGAATTCTTTCAAAGCTTTGTATAATAAAACACAGATTTGATTTTTTTTTTGACAAAACTTTTAGCCTCCCAATGAATTCATCCTAGATTTCTCCGCACCTTGTCATTGATACCCTCCACAGGTGAGAGAGACAGTTTACTACCGAGGAAAATGCCAAGATGTCTAATACTGCCTTCTCTTATGACAGAGGAGAAATAATAATTAAAAATTGAAATATTAATTTTTATAAAAAAGAAAATTAATTTAATTTTCGTAACATTAAGCAGTATACCGTTTAAATCAGCCCACCTACAAATATTATTAATATTGTTTTGAAGAACTTGGTGTTCATAATTTGTGTCAATCCTTGTCACCAGCAATGAACTTTAGATCATTAGCATTCAACTGGGCTTTACAATCTACACTAGAATAAAGATTGTTAATAAATAATAAGAAAAAAAGTGGTCCCAGAATCGATCCTTGAGGAACACCAAAGTTCATAATATAAGGACTTGAGATAAACTGCTGAATCGTTCAGAAAGAGATCTACTATTTAAGTAGAGTGAGACAATTTGACATAGCCCTAGCTCAGTTCAAATTGAGGAAGTTTCTTCAATAGAAGGTGTTGTGGCATCTTATTAGAAGCTTTGTTTACGTTAAAGAAGATCACGTCATATTGGGATGTATGTCTAACAGCAGGTCTGACTGAAGACAAAAAGCAAGCCGAGTTAGTCGAAGTTGAACAACCTTTTACAAAATCATATTAAATTGACGAAATTCGAGATTGAACATAGCAATAGAGATTATCATAGGCAAAGCGTTCCAACCCATCAGGTTGGTCTAGTGGTTAAC
>JAAAKQ030256622.1:0-10833 GCA_010016005.3 Zanna intricata | reverse complement strand
TTTTTCTTATTTTTAGATATATAATCCGTTTCCGAGAGATTGCCATGCAGTTTTGATACATCCTGTATATATATGTGTGTGTGTGTATTAAAAAAAGATATAAAATTATATATTAAATATATTAAAAAATATATATTTTTGATTAGATATATATTCCCGCATTTTAGATGCTCATACCAACCATAAACTAATAATTTAAATTTTGATTGGCTTAAAAAAGAGCGTGATATTACATATATCCAAATTTGAAGTAAACATAAAACTAATTTTTTAATAAAAATAAAAGTTAAACTTTTTTCTGTGCATTTTTGTTTTTTAAATTTTGTATCATCAATTTTATAGATAATTAAAAACTGGGTTGCTACATCGGAGTTATTTCTTAATAAAATTATCAAATTTTAGTTATAGTAATCGAACCTGAGATCTTCAATGTAACAAACAAGTACACTACTTTCTGATCAATAAAATTATTTCTAATATCAAAAATAAATTTTTAAAGCTGGAGTCATCAAAACTTTAATAATTATTTTTTTTAAATTTTGAGTCTAACTTCTTTTTAAAATTAAAATAAGAAGGAGGAAAGTAAAATAAGTAGCAGCCAAGGCTTCATCACCCTGAACCTCCGTTATGTTTTTGTTATCCTCATATTTGTGAGAATAATACTGACAAATAACATGATAATAGCCTTAAAAGCTCTTACACCCGTCATACCTTCCCAATGAGACTACAGCCTCGATCTATGACTTCTATTTTCAGAATAACATTAATGTATTCTGAAAATTTGAAAGCAATCTGTCAACTGGTTCTAACGTGATTCTCTGATAACCCCTCGATTATTAGGAAAACTTTCAAGTTTGGTGAAAAAAAGCCAATTTGTGTCATCAGGTCATTTCTGGTTTTCTATTAGAATATACAATTTTTTTGCACGGTTTCGTTTAGCGTTACTGACAGGAGCGCGCGGGCATACACAATCAGTTTTTTTAACAGCGTAGAGTGAAATAATTAATATTTTTTTAAATATTAAGTAGCTTTTAATAAGTGAATAAAGATAACCAAATAACAAACATTATCTATGTTAATATTAGATCAAATATAACTCTAAAGGTTTTTATTAATTTTTTTTTTGCAGTTCAATGTATCAGCATACGGTGGAGGAACTACAGCGCAGAGTTCAGGTTCTGTCAGTTCTGGTGGTGGGGCAGGAAGCCCTGGATCACCATTGGCTCACAAAGATGAAGAAGCAACCCCTCCAGAACAACCAGGTATAACTTTTTATTTATTACCTGCACGATTAATTCTACTACTGCGGGAAAACTGCGTATAAATTATATCAACAGAAGAAGTACATCTGTCTCAATTTATGACAGTGACAAAAGAAAATTTCAGTTGCAAGAGAAAAAAGTCAAAGCTGTTTCAATGAAAGTAATGTTGGCCCTGACCAGGCTCGATCCAGGTGCTGTCAGGCTGTTCCAGGCCCTGTAGTAAATATTATGGATGTTTTACTTTACAGAATTTGATTATGAGTTTTACTTGTAGGAATTTATATCCTTTGTTTTGTATTGTAATGGATCTGTAATACGAATTTGCAGCAATATATCCCGCTGATTGAATGTATTATTAAAAGGCTGATTGAATGGCTTACAGAAGACAATAAGAAAAAGATCTTTATTCCATACTTTCCTTAATAAGTCTGGTATGAGGTACTTGTGAAGTCTTATGATACACCTAACATAAGAGGAATAGTTGATGTAAACAAAAACAGGTTTGGTTCTAAATATTTCATCCTAAAAGGCTGTTATTTTGTACTCCTATAAAACCAATTTCTTTCAATTAACCCAGTTTTATATTTTTTACTTGGTTTTAAAAATGATTTTTAAAATTTACATATTTATTCATCCTAGTACAAAACCTTTTTTTTCTTTTCCATCCCAGAGAATCGGACCCATAATCAAGTATAACCCAACTCAGGGGGTTTTATCCCCTGAAATTACTTGGGTAGCGACTCTGGGCCCGGCAACGCCGTTCCCAACGCCTCACCCAGGCAGCCAGGAAGTCTTCCATGCCTCGCCTCTAATAAGGGAATTCCAAGAGGGTCCCTCTAACCGGGACTATGGTCTTCAAACGCCTTGACTGTAATGGGAAACCCCCAAGGGAATTCCTCACCGGGATTACGGTCTTTAGGTGTCTTGCATCTAATATAGAACCTCCAAGATAATTCCCCACCGGATATCGATCTGACTTCTCCCCTGATAATATCGGGTCCTGCTGGTGTCCATTCCTGCTAATATCGGGATGCTGGTGTCAAATCCTGGATCTCCAGGATTGGAGTTCTAGCTGTTCCTCGGCATCGACACAGGGCTCGGCATGCCGGACCTCGCAGCTGGAGCTATACAAAAGCCCCAACACTAAAAGCTCCTCCATCGCTCCTCTGCATCCTTTGACTGACTGCATCATAAGCCGAGCATACTCATCAAACGCCATCCGGTAGGCTTTAGTCGATAGTATATATGACAGAAGATTTTCAGGAGCCACCCCCACCGATGCCAGCACGAGTCCGCTGTTCCTCCCATTCTGGGCACTGGAACAGCGTGTGTTCCACCGAGTCCTGTTCAGAGCAAAACATGCAGCTCAGGATCTCGCGCCTGCCGATGCAGTGTAGGTAGACAGCCTATGCGGTGTTTTAAAAATATTTAATATCTTTCAAAAGAATATTACAAAATAAAAATTTAGATTTTTATTATTTTAATAAGACATTCAAATTTATGTGTTACATAGTACAAAGTCAATAACATTTTGGAAGAAAATTTTCAGAAGGAAGAAAAGTCTACAGAAGCTTATAAATTAGTATTTGATTTAGAATATCTTCCCACCCGATTTGTTTAAAAATTATATTAAAAAATCCGTTTAATAAAAAATAAAAATTAAATTATTATTTCTCATAGTTTTATTTACTTACTATCTTCACAACAATACTTTAACCCGCCGAGTGAGTCTAGTGGTTGAACACGTCATCGCAAAATCAATTGGCTTTTAAAATGGAGAGTTTTAAAGTTCGATTCCTTGTAAGGACAGTTCTTTTTTTATGGATTTGAATGCTAGAGTGGATACCGTTGTTCTTCGGTGGTTGGATTTTAATTAACAGTACGTCTCAGGAGTGGTCGTCCTGAGTCTGTTCAAAAATACACATGATTATAGTTACATTTACACTTACATTGCACTACGTCTACAGTTACTTCAGGCCTGGCAAACCGGTAGCAGTGATTGCAGTTGCTAATCTACACACACACACACACACACACACGCACACACGCGTGCGCACACACACACACACACACACACACACAAACGGATGCACACGCATAATGAGAGGGGGGAAAGACACCCAGACCCGGCAGTAGCTGGAAAACTGATTGAAGAAAACAAGCTACATTTTGATATTATTTCATACTTTTATTAAAATATATAAATTAATTTATTATTTGCTGAATATTGATTTAATTCTGAATATCTTAAACCCATAGTCTTACTATGGGTTTCCCTTGTTCCACCCAGACACAAGTTAGGGAATTTGGAGAGAAATATAGTGCCTATTCATTCCTGATGTAATTTACATAATACACAATTAGCAATACATTTTGCATAAAACATTTTTATATTTAATTATATAAACTTTCAAACTGTTTTTAAAATGAAATTACGTTCAAAAATCAAAACTTTACAACGTACTCCCTAATAAATCACCGAAAAACATTACAAATTTTTATTTAAATAACCCTTTGCGTACATTCTAAAAAATAAAACAATATACATTAATCTCGTCAAAAAAACATAATGAAGAAGAAAAATAATGAAAAGGAAAACAGAGAAAGGCTTAAGGTTTATGAAACTGTTAAATAATCTATAAGTTATATTTCAGCAGGAATATAAATTTTAATAATCCAAGTGTAACCTTCTATGTAAATTTTAAAACTACAACTCTATTTAAAATGTAAAGAGAAAAAAAACACCCATAAGATAAAATTTGTGTAAATATGTGCTTAATTATCTGCATAATATTTATGTAACATGATTATATCTTTGTTAGCGTTATTAGGAAATAATACACTAGATAAAAAAAAAATATATATATATATATGAACTAATTAATGTAATGATACAATGAACGATGTACATGAAAGATAAGAAAAACTATCCGAAAATAATTAGCGAAATGCTTAATAGTTTATAAATTCTATTTCTTTCTTTTTTTTTTGTTTGGTAAATGATATTAACAAAATATTGTCCTCTTCAGTATAGCTCCTTTGTAATTTGAAGAATACTGACCATGAAAATTAAATGCAGTATTATTTCTGTAACAGGAAAAAAATTAACACATCTATTTCTTTTTCATGACTACAGACTAATTTCATTTATGTTGGGGTTAATAGATGAATATTATATTGTTTAAAAAATGTCAAAAGTTTTCCTAGGATTTGAACCCAAAATCTTTTGATGGTAAACAAAAAATTTCTTCACCAGAAAGTATAGTGTACTAAAACAGTGTACTGTAGTGTGTATTCAGATATTATTATTGGCCGGCCTCCGTGGCCGAGTGGTAGTATCTCGGCCTTTCATCCGGAGGTCCCGGGTTCGGATCCCGGTCAGGCATGGCATTCTCACACACGCTACACATCATTCATCTTCATCCTCTGAAGTGATACTTGATTGTGGTTCCGGAGGTTACAAAAAGAAATAAAAAATATTATTATTGAAACTTCTTTATAGGATAGCATTTATCGTTCCTTTTTTAACATTAAATTACTTACTTCTTTATTACCTCTGATCGAGCGTATTTTTAAATAAAACAACTTCTAAAAAAATTACATATCAACATTTTTTTCTCGACGTGACAACGCAACCTCTAATAAATCGGTGAGATCTGGGAGGCAGTCACCGAAATCGCGTCCGTCACCCGAAGCCGTGACGCGAGCCTCGGGCGGTTTCGTGCATGTTCGGGCCTCTGTTGATCGAAGTTCAATCGAACGCGCTCGGAGCTGGCTCGCGCATTCGAACGCTCGGTTACTATCGCATGTCTTAGTTTCGGTTCGTAACATTCCCGGCTGAAGACATGTGAGCGAAGTTTAACGCGTGTAAAGTTGATTGTTGTCGTGAACTGTTGGACAGACATTTTAGACATAGTTATTCAGGTAATAAATAACACATATATCTTGAGGTAAAATATTTAGTGATTTCAATCAAAACATCCTTAACCTAGAAATTATTTTCTGTTGTCACGTTCAAATCTCGCCACGCATCGTAAATGTACGCACCAAATTTTTTTTTTGTTTAACCTTCGAAACCACCGTTAAGATATATCTTCAGAGGGTGAGATGAATGAATTGTAGCGTCTGTGAAAAATGCCATGTCTGACCGGGATTTGAAACCGGGACCTCTGGATGAAAAGTCGAGACGCTACCACCACTCTCGCTACGGAGGCTGGCACATATCAACATATTAAAAACACTTAAAAAAAAAAGTTATATTAATTAATAATTCAAAATTTGTGTAAATTATTTTTATTTAATAGGTACGCTAACAAAAATAAATTTGTGATACACTTTAAGACTGCAAATTTTTTAAGATAGAGCTCAAGATGTATTAGTTGTATTTCAGTAGTTAATCTTTTTTATTCTTATGCTGAACGTTGGACAGAGTTGTCAATCATTAAACTTCTGACGAAAATAGGGTTCTATTAAAAGTAATATTTTCTTTAATTTGGGTGCAATATTTTTCCATTGTTTTTTTGTAATCGCATCAACGATAACAAATAATTAACGACTTTAATAAAACTAAGAGATGAAAAAATCAGTAGACAATAAACACCAAAGATTGAATAAAAAAATTTGAAAATGAATTAAAATTATTGAAATATCACCAATAAGATTATTTTCACTGCCTACATAGTACTCCGTAAGAGATCTTGCGTAAGCAAAACCGCAAAATTAAATTTTTCATCCCTCTATTACAAAGAAACCCCTTTTTAATATTTTGATATATCTCATCCGGTTGAGTAAACCCTTCACATCTGAACCAAGGTGGTGGATGAAACACGAAACAAAGGGCAATCAATGAGAAAGTGGTCCATTTTACATAAAACGCCTCACAGTTCTTCTGAAAAGAGCCAGATAGATGTAGGGTTAGATTTGTGTGCCCAATCCTCAGCCTCTTGACTTGGGTCTCTTCTGTCTTTTGGGATAAAAGATTTCTCGAAGACGTTCTCCCGAATGCCATGTAAGACCGTGGGAGGACTCAGCAGCTAAAAAATTTAAAGCTCTCTGTTTTCGTGAATCAGCTCTTACATGTTAATTCTAATCGGAGGCCATTTGTTGCTTATCTCTTGGCAGCCTCATCAGCGCTTTTTTTTCCGGGGATACCGATATGGACTGGGACCCGATACTTTTGTCATCGTCTTTTGTCAAAATCATTGTAAAGAATTTTTTTAAAAGTTTTATGAAAATACTTCTACGTATTTTAAATTATTATAAATTAAATTATATGTAGATAATTTAAAAAGTTCTTTGTACTACTGTGTATGGATTTGTGTGTAATTGCTTCAATGTTTAATATAACACCAACAAATATGTAAAGTTGTAGAACGGTTGTGGATAGACGTTGTATGAATGCACGGAGGACCAATATGTGTATATTATGTATAGTAGCTGATGTTATGTAGTCGTTTAAATGAATAAGTACCATTATTTGGTTAAACGATTATTTATTGTCATAAATTGTAGTACATGTGTTAATGACGTTGAAGACATAATAGTATAACATAGTATAATCTTGAGTAGTATAATTTTCTTGTATCGTAATTAAAGTTATGAATAATAAGCTTGTTTAATGACATAAACGACTTATCAATATTTTGCTTATGAGTGATATATTGCAACTAACTTGAATGAAGTACTACGAGCTACTAGCTTGAAATATTGCTTATTACTAACCGAGCGTCTGGAATTGTACAGTCTTCTGCCGGTCTCTTAACTGAATATGACTCGAATCAGATATCATAAACGAACCGAGCATGTCGGTGTCTACCTTCAACGTTCTCAACGCATAGAACGTAACATAAAAACGTAATATATCATATAATATTTGATACATACAAGAACGTAACATAATGTAAATTGTCAAACATTCACTACTTCTCCATTATTCTTACAGGAAAAGTTATTATTTCTATTATTAAAGAGAGAAAACAATATTTAATATGTACCGGCATTCAAGAAAATAAATCTTGCCATAACATTAATAAAAAAAAAAGAACAATGAAATCTTTTTGAGTTTTTGGCGGAATTACTAATAACTGTAAAGAAAATAATATTATTTTTAAAGAAAATTAGGTAAAATAAAATAATGTCGGTGATACTAACAGCATTATAATTTATATTTGGTCTACCTTCTATTAAAAGAGAAAAAAAAAATAAAAAAAAAAAAAACAAAAAAAACCCGCATAGCGTTTATTATAATTCAATAAACGGATACCGTTGTTTATTTAAAAATAAATGAAGAGAGAAATGCAGGTGCAAAATTTATTTTGATATTAGTTAATATGTCATAATATATGGGACTAGAACAGCATAAATTTTTCATAAAATATTAAATAAAATAAAATGTAAAACCAAAATAAGTGTTATAGTAATTGTTATTAATAGACATTTAGTATCAACGGAAATTTTCATACCCTTAGTAAGGCGGAAATTAAAAAAAAAAAAAAAGAATTAATGAAAAAAAAATGTTTCCAAGTTATACCACCGATAATATAATAACACCTTATTTAATTTTACGACATCATAAAGACTAAACACAAAATTAACATGACAGCTAAAATAAAAAAAAGATGAAAATTAAGCGTTTTTCGACTAAAAAAATATATATTATAATGTTAAAAGTATCGTAAAAAAAAATTATTTTAAATTAATTTCTCTAGTACTTAATTAAATACATTACTTTCTTAAATTACCTCTTTTTTTTTTTAATAAAAAATATTATATTAATGTAATATGTAAAATCAAAATTACAGATGCATTAATTAAATGTAAATAACTATTTTGTTATGTTTATTTGTCTAGCATGGTGCAAGAAGGAAATTATGGTAATCATGTCATAAAATGGGGTATAGATTTTTTGATGTTTGATGACCTAGGAACTCAAAAAAAAAAACAACAAAAACGTGGGGGATAATGTTCGAATTTACGTTATGTGCATTGACGTGTTTGAATCCAGTCAATAACTTTTGACTGGATTAACCGATTTTTTTGAAATTTTGTACAGTGACTAATGAATATGAGGAAATTTTTTGAAAAAAATTTGGAGTCATTTCCACAAGGGAGGGTCAATTTTCTAAACATTTTGCAAACATAACCCCCACTTTAATATAAGGCGGGGGTTATGTTTGTAATCTATACAATAAATTAAATTTTTTTTTTTTAATTGCCCCAAAATTTCTTCTTCAAAAAAGCTATTTTTACTTCCTTGTAAGAAGTAAAGAATTATTGTGATCGCGAAAAAATCTAGTTTACTCATTTCAACAGAAATATCTGTTTTGACCATCCCTGAATCCATTCTGACTAGTTACGGCGTCAAAATGATGGCATACGTACAGTCATTTTGACTGTACGTATGTACGAGTACATACGTATCTAGCATAATTCAAAGACGATTTATCGTAGGATGTTGAAATTTTGGATTTACAACTCTTGTAACATCTAGTTGTATACCTCCACTTTTGATTGCAGTCGACTGAATCGAAAGTGTCCAAAAAAGACCCAAAATCGCAAAAAAATTGAATTTTAGATTTTATCTTAACTGTAGTAATAAGCCCTCATTGAGAGCTTTTCAACGATATATCATAAGTGGTACTTATTTTCATTGATTCCAGAGTTATAGCCAAAAAAAATTTTTATCAATGAAATACAAGTATTCAGATCTTACAATGGAAGGCACATCGGTTCAAATCAGAATTCACCTTCTTTTTTTTAACTTTAAAATTTTTTTTTTTAAATTTAAATATATTGATTTATTAATAATTATTAACCCGTGGTTGTAAAAATAAATAAATTACAATAAATAATAATTTAATAACAAAAAAAAAAATCAGAAGTTTTTAGTGAAATAAAATGTTATGTATTTAAAAAAATGTTTATATGTAATCTAATGGGCGTTATTACATACATGTATATGTAATAGATTTGGTGAAACATCTAATTATTTAATATTAATTGAAATTATAATTCAAAATCGTATTATTTTTGGATTGTCTTACAAGGAAGTCATGTAGTGTCTACACCAGTTTTTTATTTTTTATTTATTGCATATTTTTTAATCGATATTTTTTAACGTTTTTTAGGCGTAGTAGTAGTGCTAGCGACTACAAAAAAGTATTTTGAGGTCAATATTAGGGGTGGGAGAGCTGATCAAAGTTTAAAACATCGATTTTTTGAATTTTTCAAAACTCTTTGGATTTTTAAAACTTATTAATTAATAGTATTTTTAGTAATAATATTACAATAAAATTTCATCATATTTCAATACCCATAAAATAAATCTTATGTAACCTATCTTCTTCCATTTAACATAAACGTAGAAAAATCAAAAAATTTCTTGGAAGGTGTTTTTGAAGGTGGAGAAACAGGGAAAAACTGATTTTTTTGTATTATTAGAATTTGTTTTTAATTTATTTAAACATGAATGATAATTTTACCATCATAGATTTTCACCAATCCAAAAAAAAAAACTTAGGTAATTTTTTTCGTGGTGAGTTATTTTTTTAGTATATAAGAATAAATAACCAATGCCACGAAAGTATTACAACTTTGTTGAAAGTTTTTAAAAAATTGTTATTAAAGAAAAACTTATTTAAGTAATCTAAACAAACATTTATTATAAATACAATATCTTAAAATAAAAGAAAGAAAGTAATTTTATGAATATACAAATCAGTTTTGTAAATGTCACAACTAACTATTTACGTGAATTTATTAAAACAAATAGCTTATATATATATACGAATTTAGAACTATATTATAACAAATAGGAGCACGAAAATATGAATATAACGGTAAATCTATGTTATAGTATACAAAATATTAATGTACGAAGTATTTTAAAAGGGAATGAGAAACAAGATAAATTTGGAGGTAATAAATCTTTAAAAAGGGGAGAAAATGTAGACACGTTAAATTACAAGCAACTATGTTAGTTGAACCTATTACGCCACAAACTACTAAATTCAAAACAGATGTCTCTTCTATAGTTTTAACAAATAAAAACAATAAGTTTAAAAATGTATATTACAACTGCGCGCGCGCGCGTGTGTGTGTGTGTTTGTGTGGTTGTGTACGCGCGCGCGTGAACCCTAAGTAATTTATCTAAATTTAGCTGAAATAACTAGCAATTTAATATAAGCTCGGACAAATACTGCATTTCATGGAAAAAAAACTAAATTTCATGTTAAGCAAATGATATCAAAAGAATAAAATTTAAATAATTAATTTACATGGCTCCTTAACACTAAAAAAAAATTTGATGTGAACACCACATCAGATTTCCTTTTACGCCTGTTAAATTACATATACACATTTAAAAAAAAAAATTAAACGTACATAAAATTTCATTTCATTAATAACTTCTGATATTTTATCATTTTTTAAAAATTGTTATTGAATTAATATTTGTTGTCAATTTTTTTTTACCGCCAGAGATAAATAAATATTTTTTTTTGTTTTTTTTTTGTTTAACCTCCGGAACCACCGTTAAGGTATATCTTCAGAGGATGAGATGAACGAATTGTAG
>JAAAKQ030256611.1:0-10833 GCA_010016005.3 Zanna intricata | reverse complement strand
AGATACCGGTTAGCAGACGCTATGACGGCGCGGGGCAGGCTCAGTCCGGTTACTTATTATACAGACCCTGTATATTCCTGCATAATTCACTTGTCATTTTGAAAGCAAAAAATTAACCTTCTTCCTAAAAATAATGACATGTTCTGATGAATATCGAATGACAAATTATGAGTTTTATATCATTAGATCTGTTTTTAATTGCATTCCATGCAAACGCATTATACATATCATGTTTTCTTTAAGCGTGTGTGCATAAATATCAAACTATGATTGATGTTTTATTGTATTGAGTTATTCTGTGCAGTTCTTAGATGAATCATGGGTAAGATTAACAGATGTAGTGAAATTTCTAAAAACACTGATAGACAAAAAAAGATTTTTTTAATATTTCTCCAAGTGTAACACCATTTGTTGAATTGCTTTTTGGCGTACATTACAGATGTGTAAATACAATTTTTCTCTCATCCTTAGTTTTAAATAAATTATGCTTTAAAGAAATTAAAGGAAAATATAGTAAAAATCTGTAAAATTTATAATTTTGCATGGCCATACGTTTGTTAGAATGATTTTGCTGATGCTTTTTGTTTTATAAATAGCCTCAGACACATCATGAATATTAATTCAATATTATTCAACAGTAATCGCCTAGCATGTTTCTTTTTCTCTTTTCTTTTACTTCTGGAACCACCGTTACATATTACATCAGAAGATGAGATGAATGATTCATAGCGTGTGTGAAAAATGCCATGCTTGACCGGGAGCTAGCATGTTAGTATTCCATTTCCCTTTATAGCGGCTTTCCATCACCAAAATGTCTTGGTGGATACATTCACTGTGTTCATCGCTTAAGTTTCCAATGATGTCCAGGAAAAATCCTGTATGAAGTTGATTAAAAATATCATGGTATTTTTGGATTTTTGTTTACTGAGAAAATATTTGCAAACGTCTTTAAACAAAGCCCAAGTTGCACTTTCTACATTATTTAACATAGAGTTAAATACATTGTCTTTGACAAACTCTCTTAATTGAGGACTGACAAATATTCCTTCTTTAATTTTTCCTTCACTTACATTTGGAAAATTTTTACCTGATGTACAAAAATCTGAGTCTATCCTTCTTCATTACGTTTACAAAATTTTTCATATGTCCTAGCTTGATATGAATAGGGGGTAAAATATTTTTTGGGTTCAACTAAGGGCTCATGAGTAATATTTTAACCATTTGGAGTTAAGTTGTCTCGTTTCTTCCACTTTTTGGTAACATAATGTTTATCCCTTGCTCTGTTGTCCTATTTGCAAAGAAAACACATACTTAGTAAAGCCTAACTGCACATCAAAAAAATAGCTGTAACTTTCAAATTACCACATATGTTCGAGCTGTATTTTTTATAACTTATTTTTTGAAAAACAATCACATCGTACGTCTCTTTCAAATTAATACTATAAGCAATTGGTATCGAAGGATATTTGTTACTGTTGTTTATTAGAACCGCTTTTAAACTATACTTGGACAAATCTATGAAAAGGGCCAGTCCTCAGGTTTATGAACTTATCCTACGTGCAACATAAGTTCATCAATACTTGTGCAATAAACCAAACTATTTGCATCGATAGTTCTTTTTGTCAGCTTGCCTGAAATGTTTGTATTTTTTTGAAATAAATTCCAACCTTGCAGTCTTGATCCTAACAGTTCAGCTTGATATTTTGATAAATTTAAATCTCCAACTTAGTCGTTTAATTCACCTTGTTATATACAATGTGGCTTATCAAAACAAAATATAATTCAAAACAATCATTTTGTCTTCTTCAGTACTATTTGATTCTTCATTGCTGCTTTCGAAACATATATTCACAGGCGGCTCAGGAACCAGAATAATTTCACTGCAAGGTACAGGCCTGATTGCAGATTGCTTTAAAGGATATTTTATAGTACATTTAGATTTTTTAGAAATTCCAGACTCATTTGTTAAAAAAAAAAGTAACGATCGGTTACATGATCCTTTGGTTTACGCCAAACCATAGGTACACCAAATGGCAAAGCCTTCCGTGTACCTTTCAGCCATCCTCTTAAATATACAGAACAATTAGTGCATATTATATGAGGAGCCCATATCTTATCGTGATCACCAATTTTACAGTGAAAGTACAAATGATATGTTTATTTTTATTAAAGGCGTAATGTTTTTTCTATTTGATTTTACAGTAAATTCATTACATACATAACCACATCATTTACACAATTTCGAGGGATTATGACACTGCACATTATCTAACTTAAGACAGCGATAAGACTGAACATAACTAATTCATTCCTAAATCTAGCTGCAAACAACACAGCTGAGTTTTGATACATGTTTTGAGCTGCACAGACATGATTAATCTTGTCCATGAAGGCTCACTCTTCAGTATTAGATGTGATATCATATGTGACTATGATATGATTCAATTCTTTGTCTACTATTGTTTATTTATATCTTAAATTATGTTAACAAAGTTAAACAATAAAAAATGAGCGAACAAAATACAATAATAGGAGCTTAAAATGCTAACTATACTTTGAAAAATTAAAAGTCCTTTAATTTTTCAAACAATGGTGGGTGATAAAACGATTTTGAATTCATATTCATTGTCAGCATCAAAAAACAGATTAAAATTATTTATCACATGTTTGGAAAAAAAATTATGTTTATCAGTGAAATTTTAAAAAGAATTTGTCAAATTTTGGATACAGTATGGTCAAGAAAGAAAAACTAACGATAATTTTTTTTTTAATTAATTTTAAATTCACATCTTATGGTGATACCAGTACATAGTGCTGGTGGCTCAAATATCATTATAATTATGACTGAATGATTTCTTGGATTTGTTTGAGTGTTACATTCATATTTATGAGGACTCAATTTTTTTGTTCAAATATCATTATAATTATGCTGAACCGAACGATTTGTCAGATTTATTTGAGTTTTACATATTTATGAGGACTCAATTTATTTAAGTCGTGCATAATTTTTATTAAAAACAAATATAAATACCCTTATCTAGAAGTGTGTCGTAAATTAATCCATCCTGGTGTAGAATTCATACTAAAAAGAAGTTCCCCCGATCCTGTGACTAACTTATTTGAGAAGAATTTGCTATGCTACGCTGCAATAGATCTGGTTTTAAGACCCATTAAGATCCCTAAGGTGTGTGCAAGGAGTGGCAGGAAAATATGATTGTTCATATCTATCAGCTTTTAGCTAAAAAAGTTATACACATAGCAACAATCCAATGTCTTAATGATTTGGTTTACATCGGTGCTTTCACGGCGACAGTTGCAAATAACCAGCGAGTTGACGGAACTGTGAAGCAAAATAGAACTAAGATGCTGACTTCGTAGTAGCCGTGAACGATTTACCATCGTTGTGGCAACTCAAACCAAAGAAGATGGGACTTGTCGGTATTGAAGTCATTCCACATAGTTTAAATATCCAAGAGTGTTGTTTTGTGCAGGAACCTGCTAAACTGCACAGAAGATGAAATCATTAAAGAGCTTCATCCACCAGAAGTCGTTGCATATCCTAGATTGAAGACATGACACAATAATGGGGAAGTAGTACCATCGGCTTGGCATGTCCTGACATTTAACTGACCCAAGTATCCAGAGAAGATAAAAGCTGGTTTTCATTGATTAGATGTTCGTCTATTCATCCAATCTCCATTGTGGTGTTTTGGATGCCAGAAATTTGGACACACAGCAATGCGATGTACAAGAAAGCAAATCTGTGTATGTGGGGAGGTGCCCCACTCTGATGACCTGTGCAGGGGACAGGGGACCACCTGTGTACATCAATTGTCACGGACACCAGTCAGCAAGATTGTGTAAATGTCCACTTTATAAAGAAGATGTAGCAATCGAAGAAGTGAATGCTGTACAAGTCAGCTACTACAATGAAAATAAATAATGATTGTGACTAGTAGATCACCTAACATTGTGTACCACGCTCAGGTTGTTCAGCTCCAGCAGCTCCTGTAACCCCTGTTAAAACAGAAGATTAGAAGAAAAGTAGAAGACTTTACTAGTCTTTCTGCCGCTTTACAGTCCTTCTTTACAGGAGACCAGAAAAACAAGTGTGGATTGTTTGTAGAAATGGTTAATGACTCACAATTACTATGGCTACTGAAAGTCAAGATATTGAGGTTTACACTAAACACCTCAAAAGAGTGGTAATTTGCAGAAACTTATTGAACTGCACAGAGGAAATGTCGAGGAACTACATAGCCCAGGAGTCTTAGCGTGTTGGCGACACATATGGGACACAGTGAGAAGTTACACCCTCCGCGTTGCATTTATTAAATTTTGACAAACCAAAGTGTCAAGAGATAAGAAAGGCTGGATTCCAGAGATTAGACTTACGTCCGTTTATCCCACCTTCATTGCAGTGCTTTGGATATCACAGATTCGACTACACCGGGATATAATATATGGAGAAACAGGTGTGTGTGTGTGTGTGTGTGTGTGTGTGAACCCAAAAAAAAAAAAAATTAATTTTTTTTAGTGCAAAAAAATTTTCCAAAATTAACACATCAAAATTTTGTTTGTACCGTATGAATCACCAATTCTTTGTTAACCTACCCTAATTTTGTGAGATTTTTCAGATGAAAAATAAACGAGAAATCATGGGCGTAACCATTGAAAGTTTTTGCATCGGCCGCAATTAAAAATATGGCCGTAGCCAAAAGATTAACATTAACATCAGTGTACAATATTAAAACTCAGTTAATGTGTATTACTATTAAATTTTATGCTGCTGTGTGTTAATCGTTTATTTTAACATTTGCAGAGGTAGACCTGTCTTAAACATAGAAGCAGCTGTCATATTTAAAGCTCCAGAGAAGAAAATTGACCTTGAGAGAAAAGAGTGTAAACTTAAAGATAAAACTAAGGTTGCATGCGTCATACTTGACGTATGTCTAACATATAATGGTTTAAAAATAGATTATCATTTATGTAAGTATTAATTTTCTCAATTTAATATTCATTTGTAACCATAATGCTTTGTAAGAAAATAAATATTATTAAAAAAATTACTTGTTTACAATCTTAGTACATTTTGTGGTTAAAGTTTTTACTAATTAAGATTACATGAAAACCAAAATTTCATAAATTTAGATTCTTTTCAATTCTGGAGCTTGTTTATTCAGACTATCCTTTAAAAGAAATATTTAATCACTCTATTAAAGCGTTGTACTTTGCTGCTCATTGTACTAGTTATTGAAAGTTTTATTTTAAGCAGATATTTTTTTAAATTTTACATGCAATTTTCACTAGAAAAATTAATTTATTAATACCGTTTATAGTTAACATTTCATTGATCAGTATGACAATAAAAATGTGATAACACTCACTTCAAAAAAACTTCACATGAAAAATAAGTTTTCAAAAAAAACTAGATGATCTTCACCTTCTGATCTTCTGATCCTTCACAACAAATTATGGAGGATGACATGCTGTTAGTATCTGATACCTGATGGTGCAGTCAGCAGTGCCTCTGAATCAAGACTCGATGTATTCCTCGTTAAAGCAGGTGGGGCAGCTGAAGTTCTCGCCCTCTCATTTAAAGGCCTCCAAAAGCGCAGATGCTCCATCATTGAAAAACAACTTATTTTTAAATGATGTGAGAATTATTTTTAAAGATTTTTTATGGAGCTATCAACACAATTTTTTTTTTGATAGCACTGAAGATCTATGAGATCATCTGTAAGAAAAATTTTCATGTAATTTAAAGTTTAACTGTTAATATTTTTTAAATAGTTAATTTCATTTAAACTCATTAAATTGCACAAATGATAGAAATGAAATTGTGTATAACAGATCAATAGTACTGAATGCTCTTCTCTAGTAACTGTATAATAACCTATGGCTTACATTTCAACATTTTACAGTAACAATAATATTTTAGATTTAAAATTTTTCATTTAAACCAGCAAACTGCTTTTACAACATTAGAACATGATTTTCATTTTTTTGTAGTTATTTCACATTAATCCCTAACCTTTTGTATAACTCCTTTATTTCTCTTTAGTTTAGCATTCTTGAAAATATTTGCATTGTTCTCAATTTGTGACTTTGTAAAAGATACAGGATTTTTGTAGTTATTCAAAAAGTAAACATTTAACTTAATAATTAGTATTCCTTCATGTTAGTTTGTATAATGTTTTGCAGGACTTCTTGAGTTGTTTTTTGAATAGAATTTAAAACTCTCAATACTTCTCTTTATAGTTAATTTGTTCATGGTGTTCTGCATTAGGGCAAGTTCCTGTCTTACCATAATGTTGCCTTTGTGACTAAGATTTTGCAACAGATTTATAACAACATTGAGTACCTGCAGCGTGTGGGTTTTTTCAGATGAGGCTACTTTCCACAGCTCAGGGAAAGTAAACAGACATAATATGAGAATGTGGGAAAAAAATTAAAGACTCTCTGAAAGTGAATGTGTGGTGTGGTTTGATGCACAACAGAATCATTGGTCCCTTCTTTTTCAGTGAGTGATCAATAACAGCTAACATTTATCTGGATATGTTGCAACACTTTTCTATACCTCAACAAAATAACTTGCAACTTAGGTTGGTTTTCCAGCAGGATGGCATGCCACCACATTGGGGATTACTAGTTCAAGATTTTCTGAATGAATCATTTCATAGCAGATGGATTGTGCGTGATGGTCCCACTCCTGGGTCATCACGATCACCAGAATAACTCTGAATAACTGAAGCTGTTGCTATTGTTACTGAAGAAATGTTGACCAATACATGGTGTGAAATTAATTATCTGTTGGACATTCTATGAGTGACAAAAGGCAGGTTGAAGTTTAATGACATGGATAAAAAAACTCTTGATAATTTTTTCTTTATTTTGCCATAAGCCACACAGCTGTAATTGTAATAGTTTTTTCTAATAATTTTTTGTAATCATGGAAAGCCTTTATGAACATTTTGTATATCCTCTTATTTAGAACCATTAATTGTACCTTAGCTGCACATGTTACTAACCTAATTTTTCTATGTTCTTAACAGTTCTTTGTATTTCTTTCTTTGCTGTTGGTAAAATTATTGTATCCTCAAGTCCTCTGGCCAATTTTCTTTTTCAAGTATTCCATTGCATAGATGAAGAATAACAATTCTCTTATCTCTTCTAGTGCTTTGAACAGTTCATTTGACATTTCATCACATCCCTCAGCTTCCTCTTCTCATCATTTTAATCTAAAGTAATTTTTTTTGTTAAAATTATAACAAATTAAAATAAAAATTGCTTAGATAATAATTTTCTTATTAATGATAGAAATACAATAAATTATTTGAAAAATTACTCTTTCATTTTCCAATAAAATAACAGTTTATCAACAAGAGCAGTACTCTAATATTGTTTTAATCAGTCAGTAAGTTTTATTTAGTATATCGGGTATTGTAAACTGTGCTGTTGTTAGCGAAGGTGTTCTGAGAATTTTACTTTGAACATGATCGGTTTGCCGTTGCAGTAATGCCATACTTATTTACAGCAGAGAAATATTCTAATATGGTATTCATTTTGGGTGTGTGTAATGGTAATGATATAGCTGCTGCAGTAGAATATGAAGCGTTTCATTTACCGAATCGCAGGATTTCAGATCACGAAACAATTAGTGCAACTTTTCACAATCTTCAGGAGACAGGTTCATTACCTAGTAATCGTACCAGCTACGAAAGCTCTGTCCAGCATGACGCTGTTATTGATGAAATTATGCATAGTCCAGGCATCATTAAACATCTTTCTAAGCAAAACGGAGTTTTGCATTCGATGGTTTGTAGGGCACTTAAACAAAGCAAGTTTTTTTCATATCGTAATCAGCCAGTTAAAAATTTACTACTCAGCAGATGGTCAGCTTACTTTGGAGTTCTGCGGATGATGGAATACAAATCGACAACTTACAAGTATATTTTATTTATTGATGAGGAAAATTTCACTTCAGATGGCATCAACTTACGCAGTGAGAGTGCATGGGTAGAAATAAATTCTCATGAAACGGTAAAGGCAATTTTCAAAACTGATTTAGCGACAATTTGTGGCGCATTATATATTAACGCTAAATCATTCATAATGGACCATCCAGTTTGGACCATTAATAATATCTGGCTATTTAAATGCTGAGGTTGCTTGTACTTCCTTGCTGCAGTTGCTTGAACATTTTTCTCTAGCACTGAGACGCAAAGTATAATTTCAGTACGATGGCACACCTCCCTACTTTTCTTGTGCTGTTTCCACTCGCCCAAATTATCATTTTCCTGAGAAATGGATCAGTCGTGGAGATTCATCTTCCTGGCGACCAAAATCACTTGATTTAACACCTTTAGATTTTTGCATCTGGGGATGGATGAAAAATATTGTATACTTGTACAAAGCAAAAATACATTCTCATGAGGAATTAATTGTTTGTATTATGGATGCTGCTGAGCAAATCAAAGACTGCCCTGAATTACTAAGAAGAGCACCAAAACCAATACAGACATGTGCCAAGAAATGGGTTTTACATCTTATCTTATGCTATTTTGTTTAGAATTAAACTTGCTACAAGTTTTTTTTTTTTTAAGTTTTACTATTTATTACCCAATTAACAAATATTATTGCATGTCAGACCTAAAAAACAGAGCTTTTTATCTCAAATTATTGATTTTTACCCCCAGAATTCCCAAAAACTTCTGCAAGTATGATTTTGGAACCCATTTTATTTGATTTTTCAGATCAAAAAACCAGAAATTACTAATTCTGTTCATTAATTAAAGTAAATATTTTTAAGCTTTGTCTTTTTGTTTATATGATTGTTTATAAATAACGGTCATCACAAAGAACAAATTTTCTCCCTTCCTCTCATAAAAACTACATTGCCATTGATTATATTGGCGCATTGATAACTGATAAAGTAGGTAAAAATGTACACTCTATTTACCCTTTACCCAAAAGTGAAGCCATTTCACTGGATTAAAATAGATACAACAATATTGTGTATTTAAATAATAATTGTCATTATGAATTTTTAAATGAAAAGTTGTCTTAACATTTTGTAATTCTACACATTTATTTTAATTATATTAATCTGTTTACTAGTCAACTATTTTAAACACAGACATTTTATAATTCTTGGAAAAAACAGAAATATAAATCTTATATTTATTTTCTTGCTTACTTGCTTTTCAGTATCAAAAAGATCAAGGAAAAAATAGGAAAACAAGGAAAGAATATATTAATTACATTAAGAAAATGATGAATGAATGATATTATAATTCATAATTCAGTTTAAAGTATTTGTTATATAATATTTTATTTATTTACTCTAAAATCTAATTTTACAAAGTTCCATTTCTCTATTTTTTTATTCAACATATAAGAACATAAAAAAAAAGAAAAACAATAAAGTATTGTAACTAGAAACTATTTTAACATTTACATTTGCTTTGTGGATATTATATAAAATAAAAAAAGAAAGTACCTGTTTCTGTTAGTTTTTAAAAAGTAATATAAAACTTGTTACATATACTAAAAACCCTTAAGATAAAATTGTCTTAATAGGTATTTTATCATAAATTTTATTTTGTAATCTTTGTCATAAGTTATATACTTCACCATATATTCGTTTTAAATTATTAACACTTCTACTTTTGATTTTTTGTTTTTATAGCATTTGATGTGAAACTAAGTTTAGATGTAGAAAGTCCAGGGTCTGAACGAATGTTTTTTCTATCAGTTGAAGGTAACGATAGTATCAATAAAAACATAACATTACAATTTAAAAAAAACCAACCATTAGAAAATTCATGCAAACCAATGGTGGTTTATGTTACGGTGAGTCACATTTTTTTTTTCTCAAGCATACCATAATTATTTAAAAATATTTGTTCACTATATGCAAAGTAATAATAACTATAACAATTTCTGTGTAACATATAAAATACAAGACAGTATTCAGGATATCTATTTATTAAGAAGATTTTATATTATAAAAAAAAAAAAAAAGTCAACAAAGAGCTGTATAACTTTCCCAGAAAGCTGGAAAGGTTATGCAATTCTGGTTATCAAGGGCTTCATCCTTGGCCAACTATTAAGAAAAAATTAAATGAAACACAATAATATGTGTGTAATACGGAAGTAGACTAATGTAAAAAAAAAAATTCTACTTTTTGAATAAACTTTTGAGATATAGAACCCTTAGCGACCAATGTCTTTCCACAATCTTGACCGATTGTAACCAAAATAAAATTTCAAATGGCAAAAAATCAAAAGGCATCCACTATGAACATACCAAGCAAAATAATGATTGAAAAAAAAAATTTAGCTTATTACCCCTACTCCTAAATGAAGTTGCCCAAATACATAATTAACAAAACTGACACATTAATCTAATGGAATTGCTCAGTTTATATAAGTATGTTACTTTGAGTTCAGAAACAATAAAAAATAAAACCAGGAGAATGCCTGTGCTATTCGGCATTTTATATCGCTCCTGCTTCATCCATCTTTAGTAATTCTACTTCCCAACTAAAAAAATTCTTCAGCCTCTCATTAATCTATTTTCTTCCTATTTTTATATTCAGTGGTCCATTTACATTATTTCTACTACATTTCATTACTTTCATTTTGTTTACGGTAGTTGTTGCGTAGGACTTCATCCGTGCCAGTCATTGTTTCTTCTAAATCTTTTTTACTCTTGGCTAGAATTACTATATCATCAGTAAATTGTAGTATCTTATCTTTTCACCTTGCACTATTACTCCAGATCTAAATTGTTCTTTAATTTCATTAACTGCTAGTTCTATGTAAAGA
>JAAAKQ030256556.1:0-10834 GCA_010016005.3 Zanna intricata | reverse complement strand
TGTGTTCGGTATTGGCCTCTAAATCAGCTTTTTTTCTCCAGTATTAGAGGGAAAATTTTGACCAAACTTGGTCAGATTACTTCTATATGTAGGCTATTGATACCATTAAATTTTCAACTTAAAATGTCAAGGTGATGAGGCTGTAGAGCAAAGATCACCCAGGTATCTCGAGATTTCTAATAAATAAGGTCATATTTTTCTTAAGCACATTTGTTAATAATTAAAAAATAACAATATTTGAAAAAAAAAAAGTTTTAAAAATCGCACACCTACCTCAAAAAATGGTCTAAACTAGTGCTACATTGTATCTTCACAGGCGAGCGGTAGTAGTAAATAAGTGAATTATATTCAAAGTGTAAAAAAGTAAATCGGTTTGGCTGATTCTCAAACTCGATCAACCGATTGATTCGGTAACTAGTGCATTAAGCATCGGGGCTAACCGGTCTGCCGAAGGTACAAGCGAAATTTGTTCTATGGAAGTTGTGAAATTACATTAGCTTAGTTAGTGCCGATTGTTACCGATAATATTGGAAATATTGTCGGCCTCCGTGGCCGAGTGGTAGCATCTCGGTCTTTCATTGGAAGGTCCCGGGTTCAAATGCCGGTCAGGCATGGCATTTTTCACACACGCTACAATTGGTGGTACAATGTGGTTACGGAGGTTAAAAAAAAAAAAAATATTGGAAATACTGAACATGCGCGAATTAAATACGGTAGGCGCAAGCACTTCAGTTAAGAAGAATCATTGAATTAAATAAACGAAAAATATTATATTTAATGAAATATTTAGAAAGTACAAGAGTAAGGCACATCAGTTCGAATTCAACTTTACTTCATTTTTTTTTTCTTTTTTTTCTTAATTTGAATATATTTTTGTTTTTTTTTTGTTTACCTCCGGAATCACAGTTAAGTATATCTTCAGAGAATGAAATGAATGAATTGTAGCGTGTGTGAAAAATGCCATGCCTGACCGGGATTCGAACTCGGGACCTCCGGATGAAAGACAGAGACGCTACCAATCCGCCACGGAGGCCGGCAATTTGAATATATTGCTTTATTAATAATAATTAACTTCTCATTGTAAACAAATTTTTTATCTTTTTTAATTGATTATTTTAAACTATTTTTTTAAATTTAAATATATTGATTTACTAATAATTATTAATCTCCGATTGTAAAAAAAAAAATGTGTCAATGTAATTTAATGGGCGTCTAAGGAAGTCATGTGGTGACCATATCAGAATTAGTAAACGTAGTACGGTGTTAAAAAATTCAAAATTGTGATTTCATCAATTTTTCCGTCCCTATTTATCACGTTAATCGATAATTTTATCAAAATATATTTCAATAATTAATATGTTACGGCTTTTATTTTAAACATGATACATAATTTTTTACAATCAGTCGACAAACAATTAAGTTACGGCAGAAGATCAATGATAATTTTTAGCAGGATTTCCTCTTCATAAATAATAAAAAAATACTGAACTTTATAAAAATTTTGTTTTTTTTTTTAATGAGAGGTACATAATATTTTATTTCATTAATAACTTCTGATATTTTTTATTTTTTTTTACTGTTATAATTGATTTTTTTTAAAGATTAAAAAAAAAATTTTAAAGATTTTAAAATCACGTAAAGATTTTTTTTACAATCACAGTTTAACAATTATTAATAAATCAACATATTTAAATTTAAAAAAAAAAGTAAAAAAAAAGGAGATGATGTCTGATTCGAACCTTTGTACCCTTGTACCCTTTTAAGATCCAAATATATCATCAATTAACATTTTATTTGGCTACAACTCTGGAACTAATGGAAATAATTACCACTTATGATAAATTGTTGAAAAGCACTCAGTTCAAAATCCAAATTTTTTTCAATTTTGGGTTTTTTGAACACGTTTAGTTCAGACGATTGCAATGGAAATAGAGAGATTCAGAACTAGATCTTAAAAGAGTCCTAAATCCAAAATCTCAACATTCTACCATTAATCGTTTTTTAGTTATACGAGTTACATATGTACATACGTACTACAGACGTCACGAAGAAATTAGTAAAAATGGATTAGTTTGTGCAAGGAAGTAAAAATTAATTAACGATGAAATTTATACAAAGCGTTTCGTAAAATAAACAACTATTTTGAATTACTAAGTTATGGAATATAATAAATAATATTACAGAAAATAAATGGTTATACAACACCCAAATTATACTTTTAAGTATATTAAAAGATATATATATATATATATATATATATACTAAGACTAAAATGTTAAACCGTTATGGAATAAAATGAAAATTATTAATCCAATCGGTTAATTTTATAAAAATAAATGTATACTAAGAGGATAAAAATTAAACCCAAATTTATTTACTATTTTTAAATTAACATAAAAAAAAAACCAATGAAACAAATCTACAAAAAATTTATCCCAAAAAGAAACTTTTTTGAAAAATTTATTAAAAAAAAAAAGAAAAGAAACAGAGGGCGTTTAACAGTAATAGAAACTATGACTGAAAGAGACTGACAAAGACAACTATATATAACCAACATAAAGTAAAGGGGACAGAAGTAAACGAGAACATAAGAGACAGAGCAATGTCGTTGCATTGTTGTCACAAGCAAAGGCGCTTTCAATTAGAAGTGACGTTGGAACAATATGGAGAATGCAAGCCAGCCGGTTGTGGCTATGGCATAAAACACGTCTTAGTTGCTTGCTGTTTCTGAGGATGAAGTCTTTGACAAATCGTTTGGCAGCACAGTTGAGTCTGCGGCTTTGTCAAATTCTGCATTATTGCTGCTGCTACTACTTCTACTACTATTACTACTGAAATTATTATTATTACTATTATATGGAACAGTATGAGTGAATATGGTGTGGTATCTGAAATATAGGAAATGTTAGAATTAAAGACAAACATAATCGTAAAATTACTTCTATCTTATTTTGCCTTTTCCATTAAATTTATTAAAATATTGCCGAGAATATATCATATATATATATATATATATATATAGTAGTAATAAATAAATTACTAGCATTTCGCTTACAAAAGAGATTTTTTCTCATTCTATATTTCAAAATAACTGCGAAAAATGTTAATATAATATAAATTTTATACAAAATAAAGAAAAACAAAATGTTTAGCTTGAAACCTCCTAATACAAGAGGAACAATATTGAAAAAAAAAATTAATTTAATTTCTGGAAAGTGATACTTAAGATTTTGATAAATTATTATGATAAATGTTATGTTTTTGAAAATGAAATAATTTATATAAAAGATATTTTCATATTAAAATTTAAAATAAAAATCAAGAACAGACAGTTAATATTCTTGATCATACTAAAAGAATGAACAAAAATAAATACTGACAGAAAAGAAAGAAGAGAGAACGCTAAGAAAAGTGTTAAACGTGGTCCAAAAAAACAATTAAAAAAAAAGAGAATATTGTTTTTTTTTTTTCAGTCTTTGTTACAATTTAGTTACAAAATTAAAAGGAAAAAATACATAGTAGTTCAAATTTCCAAGTCGTTCTATTACAACATAATCTCACTCACGAAAAACACAATAAAATTCCAATCAAGACTCCGGACTCCATCTTTTTTTTTAAATTTATTATTTTCACTAAATAACTATTTTTTAACACATGACTTACATGATCCTGTTTTCTTCTGCTTACAATCAATAAATAATTTAAATCATTAAGGCAAGCCTTGTTATTTAAGATGCTTATTGTTGTTTAACCTATAATCTCAATTTAAGTTTTTTACTTCTTATACTTCTGGATATTTTTACTATGAATATGTATATTCCTTACTGAAATGTAGTACCATCTCTTTATGATTTCTTTAAAAAAGTCATAAAGATATTTCAGTATACAAAAATGAACTTCAGATTATTGTGTAAATGAAATCATTTAGATCAATATTTAACCAATGGAAACTAATAATTAACCACAGTGTAATGAGTTGTTCATGAATATACAACCTTTGTTAAAAACTGTGGTCAATTATTCTTAAAAAGAAATCTGATGTGGAGACAACATGACTTCCTTGTACGCCTATTAAATTACATATACACGTTTTTTGCTGTACTTCATTTAAAATAATTTCATTTTAAAGTGAGACACGATCCTTCAATTCTTTAATAAAGTAGACAGTTAAACAATTGCATTGTGGTGAACACCACATTGCATCACATATTTTTGTGGTGTCCGTATCAGTGTTCTATATTAGTTTATATACTAATTTTGTTTCATGTCGATCAAGTAATTATGTGGCGTAAGTATGAACCGTGTTGGATCCATAACCGTGCACACATGAGTTCGAATCCGACTTTATATACTTATGGTTTTTTAACTTTTTTTTTAAATATATTGATTTTTAATAATTATTAACCTCTGTACAAATTTTTGAATTAAAATGAAAAGTACATAAAAGTTTATGTACTTTAATAACTGATTTTAACTTCTAATTTTTCTCTAATAACTTCTGAAATTTTTTTCATGTTTTTCTTTTTATTGTTTTTATTGAATTATTATTTATTGTAAATGGTTTTCTACAGTATGAGGTTAACAACTGTTAATAAATCCATATATTTAAATAAAATATATATGTATATATATATATATATTTATATGAAGCCGGATTCAAACATCGGTTCGAATCCGATATAATCCGAAATTCCGCGATTATAATCGCGAAAAATTTCGGTTTACATATTTCAATTGAAATATCCATTTTCACTATCCCTGAATTAATTTTTAGTAGATTCAGCATGTATCTCGCATAGCACAAAAACGATTACACCCAGGATGTTAAAATTTTGGATTTAGGACTGTTGTAACATCTAACAACTGGACGCCTCTTCTTTTTACTGCAATAGAATAGACCAAAAATGTCTAAAAAAACCCAAAAAATTTGGATTTTGAAATTTTTCTTAACTACAGTAATATAAGCCCTCATTGAGAGTTTTTCAACGATATATCATAAATGGTACTTATTTTCATTGGTTTCAGAGTAACAGCCAAATAAAATTTTAATTAATGAAATATTTGGATCTTACAAGAGAACAGCACAGCAACTCGAATCAGACTTCTCGTTCTTTTTTTTTTTGTTTTTTAAGTTTTCTTTTTAATTTAAATAGTCTGATTTATTAATAATTATTAACTTCTGATTGTAACAAAAACGTTTAGAATAAATTCAATAACAATAAAAAAAAAATTATGAAAAAAATATCAGAAGTTTTTAGTGAAATAAAATTGTAAAAAAATTGTAAATATATAATTTTTAATAGCCGTACAAGAAAATCATGTCTACATCGCATTTTTTATTTGATACCTTTTAATAATTTAGATTTTATGTTTAGATTTAAACCAGCTTTAGTTCAATATTGAAGATAAAATTATCTGCGGAATACATTAATTGGTGTGATCTCATGATGAGAATGGCTGCTTGTAAATCTGTATTATATAGGGACACTACTCCCTAACCAATAACTACATAACTCAAGTTCCGAATTACGTAACTGAAGTAAAACTATATACCTGAAGTTCTGAATTTTTAAATGTAGACGTCTTAATATTTAATTAATTACACATATTATACGTAGCTTGGTGTTCTGTAATTAATCCTAGATAACAAAATATATGCACCTTGCAATATCTCAAAACAAAAATTAACATATACTATGTAACTCCACTAAATAAAATATTTCTTTGAAAGAGAGTGTTTTTGTACAAAGATGTTTTAAAAAGAAAAAAAAAAAGAATAAATACACTAGAAATCTTTTTTTATAATTAGAAGTGTTTTTTTGTTGGAGATATAGTATGAAATAAATAAAACAGAGAAAGGATGTTAGAAGTAATTGCAAATTTGATACGAGTGCAATTTACTGCATTCATAATATTTAATACTTGAAAGGTGGCAACCAGATTTTTTTCTTACTGTTTATTTATTACTTTTTTTCTCTATATTCGTATTTGAAGCGTTATGATGATGACGGAGTTAATTATGACGAGGGAAATTTTTAAAAAAGATTTTCAGCGTAAAAATTGAAGGACAATGATAAACCGCATCAACGATGATTGTAATGTTTGATAGATATAGTTAGTTAGCAACAACATTATTTTTTATGCTAGAAATGTTATGGTTTTTCTAATTTTTTAATGGTGTTATGATATTACGGAAACGAATCATGTTAGAGTTAGCTACTATAGTTTTAAAGTGTGTGAGAATTAAGGGTGTATAATCTTCCTTTAATTAATTTGCTAATTCTGTGGAGCACTCAATTTTATTTATACATATGATATACAGGATAGCAGTTACTTTTGGTTGTTTATGATAGCTACAACAGTGTTTTAATTGGAGGAACGTTAAAATGAGTGCTTATTATGGGATGGAATAGAAGAATATACAAGTAAGTGCATGTATACACGCGTCACTACCTCCCTCTGTTATTTGTTTGTGATAATTTAAAGGGACATAAGTAGTGTGTGTGTGTGTGTATATATATATACGCTAGATAGATCTCGTAGTATAACTAAAGATGCGGTGGAGTATTACCGCTTTATTCATGTAATAGGAGTATATATGTGATTAAAGATATCCGAATTAAGTCTACCGACTTCTCACTTTCCTTACCCGACCACCATTTGTTATTTTCCCTCTTCCTCACACTTATAATAGTAATAATAATAATAATAATGTTGATGATATAAATCATTATCATTACCATCATCAAAATTATGATGATTACTGAAAATCAACGGACTGAAAATTCATCCGCGGTTGTAATTATCGGTTAGGTAGTAGTGATAAGCTGCTTAACAACCAAAACTGTGATAGGATTACACAAAGCAACCATCCAGGTGATCTCTCCCTCATATTCTCTATCTTATTGGGGGACTACATAGAAACCCCTTTCTCTCTACAATCTTCATTTACCGTTCCCCCCCCCCCGACATCCTCATTCCTTTCTACTATATCCTTTTAAACATCAAGTTCGCTATCTTTGTTCTGTTACGGAAGACGGTCTCTCTTTTTTCTTAAACTTAAAATATTTTCTCTTTTAGTTTACATTATTCATCAGTAAAAAAAAAAAAATAAAAAAAAAATACCAACCAATAAAATTAAAAGTAGAAAAATATAATTTTATTAAAACCACAATAAAATATGCATAAATATATGCCTAATTGTTTATTTAAAAATTAAATAAAAATATCTTATTTAAAAATAAATTTTCAAAATAATTTTCTTAGAAAACTATCGTTTGTATGTACAAAGAAGTGATATCAGCAATGAAAATCTATATTAAAAATATCTTAGTTGATAATTCGGGTAAAATAATGGTATATTTTACAAAATAAAAGAAAAAAATTGTAGATAGGCTAAATTTACTTCGACAAAATATCTGACTTTTTTTTGTGATATCTAGATACTAGTAAACAGCCCACCGGGCTAGCCTAGTGGTTAACGCGACTTCACAAATCAGCTGATTTCGAAGTTGAGAGTTCTAAGGTTCAAGTACTAGTAAAGGTAGTTACTTTTATACGGATTTGAATACTTGATTGTGGATACCAGTATTCTTTGGTGGTTGGGTTTCAATTAACCACACTTCCACGATATAGCATTCAAATCCATAAAAAATTAACAGCTTTTACTAGGATTTCAATCTTAGAAGTCTCGACTTCGAAATTAGCTGATATGGGACATATACAAGAGTGTTCTGGATCGGGGTACTTCTGATGACGCATGGGGGTCCCTCGAGGTGTGTGAGCGTCGCGTACGAGGGGATGGGTCGTGTGTGCAAAACGCACACTTAGCTCTCCGGTAGGGTTAGGTGTAGAAACGGAAAGGATAGCTCCCCAGAGGAGGGACATCTAGGCACTCCACAAGCGGCGGGTGCTTCAGTGGGACCGGGGAGACCCCGATGGAGGGTTCAGTTACTGGACCCGAGCTTGGGTGGCGGTAGGTTAATCTGCTGCCACGGCACTTCACAACGGCTGATTATATACCTAGCGGTGGTTCCAGCTGCTGTGTGGCGTGCTTAAAAGTAGAAAAAAAAATTATAAAAACAAAATATTCATTTAATTTGTTTTCCTTACACTTTTTCAATAATTTAGGCATACGTCAAAAGTCATGATCAATCCATGAATCAAGAGATTCTTAAAATAAAAAGCATTCAAATTATGGAAAGTATAGATTTACTTAACGATTAACTACCGCTCAGATCTGTTTTTATAATAAATACTTTTATATTATATTCATTCAGAATATGAACTAAAACAGAACCGATCCAGTATTAGAGCAGTAATAACCGATCTAAAAATGTATACACAAAACAATTTTTTCTATCGCTCAGTTTTACAATTGCGTGTTTAAGATCGTTTTGTCTTATATTGTTAACCTGAGTACCCGGGTTCAAATCCCAGTCAGGGATGGCATTTTTCACACACGCTATAACTCATTCATCTCATCCTCTGAAAATATACCTTAACGGTGGTTCCCGAGGTTTAAAAAAAAAAAAAAAAAAAAAAAAAACCTGAGTACTATAAATAAATTTAAATGTATTCTATTATTTCTATTATTCAAGTTTACCTTACTTATCAAAATTTACAAAAAATGGACTAACTTAATCACACTCAATGATAACCTATTTCCGAAACATGTTTTGTTAGTTTTAAAGCAAGATGGATTAGCAAAGTTCTAATCCATCTTTAAATGTTTAAATACTGAAATATTTATAACGATGTAACAGTTCTAGAAAATTAAAAATTCACGCTATATTATAAAAATTTCATTAATCTCTTCTATAAATATTTACCGTGGAACCCCTCTCATAGACGCATTCGTCGAGAAAAAGTAGTCCTTTGCTGACTGCGGATAGATCATACGAGAGCCCACCCACGGATATTTGATGTCAGAGAGAATGCACCGCTGTGCGTAAGATGCGACTGCCACTTAACTGTGAATTATATTTTGTTAGACTGCATATGTTATGCGGCCCTACGTCGCAAATTTAAGCTACCAGAAAACATTCGCCACATTCTTGGAAATGACCAGAACATCGTAGACCGGGTTCTCCTATTCCTGGATGTAAAAGTATTTTTAATAAAATTTAATTTTTTATAGTTTTTTTTTTTATCTGTTAAGGGGCCTTTTACACCCCTTACAGATTTTTAATGAAATTACGATATTAGTTTTAAGGCTTACTGTATGTTAGTTTTAAGTTTTAGTATTTTATCTTTGATTTTATTTTTAAGTTTTAGTATTTTAACTGTGATATTAGTTTTAACCTTTTTCCATTTTTAAATTTTAACCTAGCTTTAGTTTTATCTGTGATATTAGTTATAAAAATTTTAATCTAGTTTTAGTTTTAAAAAACTGAAGTTTTATCTGTGGTATTAGTTTTAAGTACTTTAATAAAAGTATTTTTTAAATTTTTTATTTTTTTTATTTGATATTTATAATTTTATTCCGGGCGATGATAATGTGAAGACGTTTTTCACCCACGATAAATAACATAAAAAAAAAATTCTATAAATATTATTATATAAAGATGAAATAAGAAACAACTAAATTTTTTATTTATATGTGAAAACAGTTAAAAACTTTATTATTTAATTTTTTTTACAATCAGAAAGTTATTTCATTCAATTTTGTTCAAAAAAAAAAAAAATTATTAAAATTATTTCTAATAAATCGGATTATTTGACCCGTTAATCCTCTTGATAAGATTTGAAATTTTCTCCACTCCTGTTACGTCTTATTTTGAGATAAATAGTAATAAACATATAGAATAGAAAAATTTGTAAAAACTCATTTTGATTGTTAATGAAAATTTAAAATTATATTACGCTTACTATTTATAATTAAAAAAAAAAAAATCACGCATGAATAAAACTTCTTTTAGTTTTTCACAGTTTACTCTTGAAATAACTTTTCGTTCGTTTATGTTTTGGTCTGGAAACATTCGAACTCTAATTCGTATTTTCCTTCATATTTTTCTGAAGTCCTTACGTCCTACGAAAACGTAATTATCAAGTAAAAATGATTTTTATCCCCAAAGTTTAATCCAAAACGTAGGTCTACTTTAATTCATTTTAAAGCAAGGCTTTTTTTTGTTAATTACTTTTATTAAATCTCTTACGTAATTAAATGTTTTTTCCTATTGACTGTGATTTAAAAATTTTTTTGTTCAACAACATTTCATACACTACGGGTTCCTTCTTTATGTTTTGCGTTTGTGTGCGTGTTTGCTAGCTTTAAGAGTTAGTATTAAAAGGGTTGAGGGGGTGTTTTGCCCAAGGGATAGGGGGAATTAGAACGAAAGGATAGGGATAGGGGTTTGAAAGGAAGTGTGGAAAGAAAGATGGCGGACGGTTGGAGTCTCTAGTCTAGAAGTACAGTAGAAGGGCCTAACGATCCAAAGGGGAGAACCTGTGGTCACTGCACTATGCTGCCTCCTCTCATCTAACCGACCTAGCCTACCATATCCCTTTAGTACCGACTCGACTCAACCCCTCTTTTCCTATTCTCTCTCTTTTACTCCCTCGCTACGGCCGTTGTTCCCTATTCTTCCTCTTCGTCATCTCCTTAGCGCACACCATAGTTCTGATACTACCATCTCAGTCTCCATTCAAAACCGCCTTCACTTGTTCACCACAACTACCCCTCTCCACTGTCCTCCGCTTCTCTTCTTTACTATTACAACTCGCACACCTCCCAAACCACCCATATTATACTGTAAACTAACTCTCCTTTCTAATACTTTAACAAGAAACAAGAATAATGATCAAGTTCCTTATCACTCTCTCTCACACACAC
>JAAAKQ030256545.1:0-10834 GCA_010016005.3 Zanna intricata | reverse complement strand
TGACATTCAGAGTCACATGGGTAGTTAGATTGATTAAGATAGGCGCGGAGTTTCGTGCTTCCGCGTTGCGGTTATTTAGCTTTAGGGCTACGTGTAGGTCGTCCTAAGCCTACGGCGAGGGCGATTGCTGCTGAGATATTTTACTCTGATGCTAAATGTCGACCGCAGCATTTGCATCGGGGGAATCCAGACCGAGGCCTGGCTGATGACTGAGTTATGTAATCAGTACAAAGGTCTTTCAGACGACTCCCGGTAAAGCCCTTCTGGGCTAGGAACGAGAGGAGTGATGTGTCGGCCGGAATCGTCACTTGGTTGGTGTCTTCCCCTACGGGGGGGGGGGGCGGTGGGGTGTGGCGATAATTCAAAGTCTTAGCTCAACAAAATGAGCAGGCAAAGGTGGTAATTACACCTGATCATTAATGAAACTCCCACAAGAAAACATCTAGCGATATCAAATCTGGGGAGCAAAGTGGCCCCCATATCTCAATGGACCACAGTTAGACTAATTCACCGACCTGGGAACCGTGTATCAAGAAAATCTCGAACTTCTAGGCGGTAATGAGGTGGTGCCCCATCTTGCAGATAGTAATGGCGTCCATCTTGGTCTTCATCGTCTAAATGGGGAATTAGAAAATTTTGAAGCATGTTCAGATTTGCGGTTGCCTCCTGGAAGAAGATTGGACCTAGAGTCTTTTTTTGCTTAGGGCACAAAATACATTGACTTTAGGGCTATCCTGAATCTGCTGCAAATTTCATGAGGGTTTTTGCTACCCCAAATTCGGCAGTTGTGGGTGTTCACCTTGCAACTGAAGTAAAACATTTACTCATTATCAATAATTACATTGCCTGAAAATGTATCGTTGTCTGTAATTCTACCCATAATTTCCACACAAAACTGCAGTCGAGCAACTTTGTTGTAATCTGTAATGTATTGAACCACGGTTAGTTTGTATGATTTCAAGTGCAATCGTTTTCGTAATACGCGCCAATCAGTCGTTTATGAAATGCCAGACTCACGTGACGCACGTCAAGTTGACTTCTTCGGAATATGGAAAATCTTTCTCTGATTATACAAACCAGGCTAGCTGGTCTCCCTATACAAACCAAAAACGAATCAAACACAACCATTCTATTTGATATTGCGTAATTACTTGGATGGACATTTTTCCCAAATAAAATATAAGAAGATGTTATCTGATTTTTCTTTTACACTTCCTGGGGTGTTCTCTAGGGCTGAGTTTTGGGAGCTTGTCCTCTACTTCGTCTTCACTGTGGACGTTTCGGTTACGGTCGATATTATTGTGGCATCATTTGCCGATGACACGGCAATTATGGCTACCGATGAAGATCCAACTCAAGCCTTAGCTAGGTTGCAATCTGTATTGAACCTTCTATCAAGTGAGTGAGGAAATAGAAAATACAGGTGATTCAGGTGAAGTTTACTCATTTGATATTGGCATAGAGAAGGGGTAATTGCCCAGGAATCCATTTAGATGGAGATTGCATCTTCGCCGACACAAGCTGAAAGTGTACAGTATTTAGATATTTACATTGATCATCATCTAACACGGAAGATCCTATTAAGGAGAAGAGGAAGAAGTTAGATGTAAAATTTAAGGATTTTTACTGGTTAATAGGCAGAAAACTGCATTTATCTAATAAACTACTGTTTTACAGATTGCCTAAAGCCGAATTGGACATAGGGAATCCAGCTTTGGGATACGCCAAGTACCAGCAATATAGAAGCTAATCAGCGCTCACAGAATAAATTTGCGCGAAAACGATGGCGCAATGGTTGATTCTTAACACTGAAAGAGTACTCCAAGTGTTCTTCAAGAGCACTTAGAGAATACTGCTCTTCTCAGTCGAGATCTCTTCTGGATGTATAAATTGACGCTAGAATTCGGTATCTTGTACACTAGGGGCGATATCTCTTACATTCAATATAACATCTGGGTAATCTTTTGGGCGTTTGTTACACTTAGTCCCCTTATCCTCTTTTCATCAATTTCATTCTTGATAATGTCAGTGGGAATTGAACTTGATGTTAGTGAGGTTGATTATGTCATTGGGTTTCTTAGTACTGTTCGAAAGGCATGCTCGTCCTTTCTTACAAATGTGTGTCCAATTAGCTTGTGCTCAGGACCAATTGAAGTTACTCTTAACTGTTTAGTCCTGACAATTTCTATATAGTAGTCGTTTTTGGACACTGAACTCCTCTATCATTTCGTACAGACGAAACACATCCATTATCCCATAAATGACAATTTATGGGATAATGTGGTTTGACGGTCTCCTATCGGTACCATTCGTTATTGGTCTCTTCAAGTCCTCATATCTATTCCATAAAGGCAAGATGCTTACAACTTTACAGGTAGTCCGCGTAATACGCAGTACCGAAACCTTGTCTTGATGGAAATCCTGATTGGGAATATAAGTCATCAGTCTTACCTTCGCTATCCAAGTCATTCAAATTGCTAACAGTGTTGTTTACGTCCGGATAATTTCCTAGATTCTTTATCCAAATTTGTTAAAGATCCACGTTTTTTTTTACCAGATAATGAGTTATTTCAATCAGCCATAATTTCATTGATTGATCATTTATTTGACAGGCGATTCATATTTATATTTTGGTTGAATATAGGTTATGTTCCCACTAAATGAAAACTAAATGCAAAACAACTAAATGAAAACTAAAATTCTAATGACTAATTAAATTAATATTAACAATATAATAATAATACTATTCCAAACCAAGCATACTCCTACACAAATAAACTATATTGTTTATAAATACTCATAAAGAAATAAAATAGATATTAATCAAGATGAATTAAAAAAATTATAGGTTTTAACTGCGCAAACAGCCTTAAAAATTGGAGAAGGTGTAACTGAAAACATAAATAATTTTATTTTTTTTTGGAAAGGAAACTAGAAAGGACGAACAATTGAATGAATTCATCTGAAGAATTAGCCTAGCTGTCTGTATTTCTTATCTACAAATACTTATTTTGTGTTGAAATGAAAACGCAGAATAAGAAAAAGCGTTTTAACAAGATTTTATACCAGAAATGATATGTCATGAAACAGGGACAGTAACGGATAATGTAATAAGGAACGTAAGAAATGATGAACTGTAACTGGGACGGAACCAACTATTAAAACTGGACTAAAAAAGGTTTAAATTTGTATTCATTCACAGAGGAGAGGGAGTCCTGGGAGTAATTGAGTGGAAACGTTCAAAAAATTTTGTGGAGCAACAATTTTGGAATTGCAGGAAAAAGAGTAAAGTGGAAAAGGAGAATAAAGATATTCAGTAAAATACATTATATCGAGATTGATTATACTGATCCTTTCAGCTATATATAGTTTTTCTATCTATGACTCAATTTTTACTTTTGTATTTTGTATGTTTTATAAAATGGTGTTGGTTTTTTAATAGATATTGCTTTTTAAAGACCTTTATTGTAATTCAATTAAAATTGAAAAAATCAATACAGCGGTATTCATTGTTCCTTTGATTAAAAATTAATCAAGTTTAGTTCCTGTTCAAGATTTTTCTTTATTAACGGTTATTTGTTAGGAAAAAAATAAAAAGAAGAGAATAAAAAATATAGTTTATTTATTTTTCAAATTATTTCTTTTATTTCTATACCAGTCTCAGCCTTAAATTGATTCTCACACTATACCATCCTCAATTATCTGTTAAGTATATTCTAATCATTGTCTTTATTTACTTTCTAACCTACAAGCCACTTCTAGACTAGATTTATTGATCTTTGGAGCTGTAATACTCGAATAAGATTAAATAGCATTCTCTTTCTTTTTTACTACATTCTTCCCCAAATAATATTCTCTTGTTTAATTGACATTAACACCTCTTAATTTTCAACTCAATAATTGCAGGTGATTTAACTTTCACATGCAAGACCATTCCACTAATAATTGTGGTTTATGCAAAATATCATGCCTGACTGGGATTTGAATAGGGAACATCCCCATGAAAGGCTGAGATGCTACCACTCTGCCACGGGGATCTGCCGACTTTAAAATAAATAAACAAGTGGTACATCTTTTAAAAATTAAAAAACAGGACTACAAAAGAACTAAAAAAAAAAAACAGGATGTCTTCTGGGCACGGTTTTTGAAATTCACATTTGATTTTCAAATGAACACTTTATGATCGCGTTACGCATGCGGATGACAAACATTACTCTTTAGTACAGGATAATTAAATAGCGTAGGAGTGACAATTTTGTATAAAGTATTTGTACATAGTATAACTTATAGTACAGTTTTTTTGTTTTGCATAGGAGGAGGAAAAAACTCTACCAGCCGACATCTGCCCGCACAGATGACAGTGTGCGGCTCTCACCCACTAAAATACCTCCCCCTTCCCCTTCCAGGGGCGGCCGGAATCGACTCTCGGCATAACATCAGCCAGCCCTGGGTGTCGTGGCAGCAGATTACCCCTGCCTGCTCCCGTATGAGCTCCTGCAGTGGAGCCCCCCTTTGGAGTACAAAATGTTTAAACATATATATATAGATAAAACCTATAACCTTTCGGAAACGTAAGAACTCCAACTCGGGGTCATACATCCGAAACGATTCTGCCGTTGAGCTTCTACAAAAACATATACACCTACATATACAAACAAAAATACACCTTTACAAACATATACACATACATACACCTTAAATACATTGCATTCCTTTTTGGGCAGTCGTGTAAAAATAGTCTCATAAATGATTTTTGTTTTAAATGCTAACATTTCATTTTTGCTTTTATTTTAATACATTTTTAGAAACTGCATCAGTTTTACTAAAGAAAAAAAACTCTTGTGCAATTCTGCGCAAGAGCTAGTTTTCGTTTCCGACTGAAAAAAAATCATTCAGAATAAAGGGACCTGAGTTTGAATTTTCTAGTAAATTTTATCCACAGCTATATAAATGTGGTCAACAGCTGATTAAATCCTTGTCTATGAATAAGCCGTTTGCAATAATCACACTTGTAAAGAAACTTAATTCATTTAAATTTTGTAAACATGAAGCTTTTATATTGCTTTCTGATTATTTAGTTTAGACTGACTGAATCAAACAGATAAAAACCCTGAAGTATTTTTGAGAGGAGACAATCTATTTCCAAAATTGAAGATTTAGTTTACGTAGACGTAAAATTATATTTTTACTTAGCTGACTAGCTTATGCGAAAATGAAATAGTATATGGTTTATACTTTAAAGTATATAACTTACTAAAATTTAATAATTTATTACTTCTATAAAATTTAATAATTGCACATCTTAGTAAACGCAAGAGTTAGATGTTAAATTTATTTACGTCATTATCGATTTAAAAAAATTTCAAATCAATTTGAAGTCAGAAATACACTGATTTTCGGAGTATAACACACTACATACGTTCGATTAACGTGTAGACCATAACACACACATTAAACATCAACTCACTCACCACTGTGACTCACTGCATAAGCTTGTATGAAAAATAAACTGCTCCACAGTCAACGTAAACTCAAATAGATGGTTATGAATCATGTGAACTAATAAAATTAAATTAATAAATTTAAATTTTTTCCTTGCTTTTATATTTGTGAATATGCAACCTTTGTAAAAAAAATATAATCATTTATTAAAAAATAACAACATCCACCTGTGTCAAAAACAGATAACATAAATAACTCTCTCTTATCGTATAACGCGCCAGAGTACTTCAGTTTAGGAGAAAGAGTCGTTTTATGTTTGTCAGAATTTTTAATAAAATAACAAACCGTTTAAAAGATTTTCCCACCAATGTATTTAAAGTAAAATTAAAAGGTTTTTTTCCAGATCCAATATTATTCTTTCGATGAGTATTTTATAATACTAACTAAAAAAAATTTAAAAAACCTGTATTTTTTGTGTGTGTGTATATAATACGCTCTTAAATGATTTTCATTAAATGAATTGTTATATTTAGCACGTTCCCACATTTAATGTACTGTTATTATTATTTCTTTTTTAAATTTAAATTTTTCATTAATAATGTAGATCTTAATTACACTTTTTTTTCCAATTAATTGTGATTTTTAGTAAGTAAACTTTGTAAAAGTTTACCAAAACGCATAAACCGTTTGCGATTTGGTACGATATGAAATTTAAGTGTATAAAGTTTCATTACATGTGTGATTACTGCAAACGGCTTATTCACATTCAAGTTTTTAATGAGCCTTTGTCCACATTTATATGGTTGTGGATAAAATTTATTATAAAATTCAATCACTGGGTTCTTTATTCTGTTCGATTTTTTTCTTACCAAATAATTCATGGAATTATGAGTTATAACAATTCCGCGACTGAAGTTTTATAGTTATTTCCACCCCCTGACTTCCGTCCCTCATTCAGGTAAATATTGGGGCAGTTGATTTTGCTTATACGTGCAGTACCGTACCTATCCATGCCTGACATAATTTATAAAATGTACTGTTATGCACTGATTAGAATAAAAATATTTATTTACTCAAGAGGGATTTCATATATCTTTAATTTTGTTTTTTAAGCTGATTTTTTAATAATTCATCCGTTCGTGGTAGTGAATGATTTTTATGATAATTTCCGACTAAAAATTTAAAATTATGGAGGTTTAGACTTACTGTATTTATATATAAATGTATTATACTCGTTTCACAAAATTTAAACATTTTTTTCACAAATTTTCTTAAATCAAAATCATTTTTTGCTTAAAAATGAAGAAATTATTTTAGTAAAAAAATAATAAATAAATAAATACCTATGAACATATTTTAATTCCTTTTTTTTACAGAAAATTCCGCACAAGCAGTTGAAAGTAAACGTATTTTTCTGTAGAATGAGGTAGTTCAATTTTTCTAAAACTTCCCAATTATATTTCAACGGATTGCTTCTTATGAATAATAATAACGATCTTATAAAAAAAACAAAAATAAACATATTCTTGCTGAAACCTAAAACCTCTTCTTATTTTTATTGTTTGATGATATCTTCCTATAAGCTTGAAAATTGTGCGTGGGATATGGAGATCGAATTTTGTGGCTTATGAAAAATGCCGTGCCTAACCAGGAACCTGAGAATGAAAGGCCGAGACGCTATCTCTCCACCTCGGCAGAAATATTTTTAAAATGTAAGATATCTTCTTGATATTTAAATGCATAATGAAATTATTCAATCAGTTGAGAAAGTTTTACCGATTATTTATCGTAATAATTTAACAAATATCATCTAACATACTAGTCAACTTCACAGTAGAAAAATAATGCAGAGGAAAGATGTAAATCAAGTTGTTTTTTTTGAGGCAAATACAAAAGTCTTGATTGTGTTTTGATGATTGTTTGTTTATTTAATAGAATTTTAGTAGGTTTCGTTATGTGGAGAAATTCATTAAAACAGGTTTTCTAAAAATTAATATATATCTTTTTATTTTTCGGATTAAAATTTGATGGTTTTAATAAAATTTTAATTACTTAATCAATCATTAATCAATCTATTTGAAAGAAATATAGGTGAGCTAGCGTTTTTCTTTTTGTAACTTTTGTGGCATATAAAATTAGTGGAATGATACGTCTGCTATTTTTATTACTAATAAATATACAGAGTGATTCCAAATTGCAAGGCCATCTCTCCAGAAAGGATTCTACAAGGAAAAAATAAGAAAAATAGTTGATATAAACATAGTTCTGAAAAAACGGTTCTATTGCAAATTTCGGCCCGTGATAAATTTAATCCTACTTTGTTCTCCCTCTGTGAAATTAAACCGTTCTAAATTTCTTGGGTTCAAATTGAGGGGTAAATTTTGTGCTGCCTTTAGTTTTTTGATCTAAGAAATTGAATAATGATCCCAGCCTCTATCTCACTTGGGTTTAAGAAATACTGGGTAAAACACAAAAAGGTTTTGTTGGAAAATACACTTTTTAAGTTTGAAATAAAATAACTTTGTTAATTTACAAATTTAAATGTGTTAATGTAAATGAATAAAAATTTCAAGTTAACTTCTAGAGAATTTAATTCTAAGAACATTGATGTGAATAACTTCTATTAAAATTAAACAAAAATTTTAGAAGTTCAACTTTAATTACAAACAAAACACTATTATTACTCACGACAGAACGGAGACTGTATATGTGTTTGGGGTAAGAGGTTTTGTATGTGTTTTGTTTTTTGTGTGTGTATGTGTGTTTGCGTGTGCGCGTGCGTACGTGCGTGCGTGCATGCATGTGTGTGTGTGTGTGTGTGTGTGTGTGTGAGAGAGAGAGAGAGAGTGTATGTGCATGTGTATGTGAGTGTGTGTGTGAGAGTGTGAGTGTGAGTGTGTGTTTGTGTATGTGTGTCTGTTATCATTTTCCTAAAAACCTATTGGACCGATTTCGATGCGGTTTTTTATTACATTGTACCACTTCAAAACAGGTTCTTAAAAATGTTTTATAATTATAGGCTACCAGGGGGCGCTGCAGTAGATGTATTTCTCTAAAACGGTTGGGTCGATTTTGATACGGTTTTATGCATTACATAGGTACCACCTCAAAGCAGGTTCTTAGATTAGTTTTACCGTTATAAGCTGCCAGGAGACGCTGCAGTAGTTTCTTCAAAACGGCTTTTGAATGCTTCTAAGTCTTTCTAATTAATAATTTTTTAATTAACATTTATTTTGTTGTGGGTTTTTTAAAAAGTTTACTTGTTTTTCATCATGAATTGATAAAATATGTTGTGTTATCCATGCTAATCAATTACTTTTCAATTTGAATTTTTTTAATTATACTACTTCAGGTAATTGAAAATGAATTATATTTTATAAAATAAAATAAGAACATAAAGATATATTGTTAATTCTGAATCATTAAAACTTTTATTTATGTGAAATTACAAATACAATTCTTCCAAGTGAAGAAGTAACTGTGGATGGTTTAAAACTGTATAATAAAGGTATAAATATCATATGCAAATTTGACATAAATCATTTTATTGAAATTTCTTTTTTTTTAAAAAAAAGGAATCAATAGAAAGATTGATATGAATGAATCACGGGTGAACGAATTGTATTTTCAAAAGAAGGGGTGATAAATTTCTTCTTTTGTCGTGTACCTTGTATTATAGGTTATGATAACATCAAATTTAATCAATAGTACGTACTTTGAAGGTATAACACTTATAAGAAGGCAATAAAACTTGATCATTAAAACTTATTTAATAACTTAACTTAAAGAGATTTGGTTCTAAAACTTTCCTGAATAAAAGTAAAGATACTCTAATGAACTGTATTGATTTTTGGAATACATCAATATCTTCATTAAATAAGCAGTTGAATGTCGTGTAAAGAAATTTTAATTTAAAAATAGAAATAAAATTTTTTTACTCTAAACACTAGCTAATAATTAATTTATAAAATTAATAACTTTGTTGAACGTCTCAAATGATACATCCTTATAAAAAAAAGTATTTCATCTCTAAAATAAATTTATCATATGTTATATTATCAGAAATACAGTAATGAAAAAAAACTTTTTTAATTTGCTTTCAGTAAACATATTCTTCGATCTAACCAGATACATGTATTGTCTATGGTACATTATCAAAAGAACTTATAACACTATGATTGGATCTACGTTTTGTTTGTGATTTATACTACCCAACCAACTGACCTGTATAGAAAAAAGAAGGGTTTCCCTAAATTTTTAAGGTAAATATATGCTCAATCAATCAAATATTTAGTATTAAATGAAACTATTTTCTGTCTTATTTAAAGTATAAAAGGATAGATGTTAAGGTTATGGAGGAACTTGCTTTTTAAGATTTTTTATAGAAATGAAAGTAAAGAAGTATCTCACTCTAAATAACATAAGAGATTTATTTCCATATAAAATATTAGTTTTTTCTAATTTTTAACCATTCCAAAACTTATATTCTGTTTAATTTAAGAAAAAAAAGAATAATGTTTTTGTTACGTTTTCGAAATAAACTTTTCGCTCCATTTGATAATCGTTAACAATAGAAAAACCAAGTAAAACATAAAAATTCTTCTGTTTCAGAAGCTTTTTTAAATGAATTTTTACTAAAGCCCTACGTCATTTAGAACTATTTATGAACAATGAATGTCCACAATTCTAACTTTAACGGTTAAAAAAATTAATTGTTTTAGTAACTTTTTATCTTTAAGTTGAATTTCATGAAACAACCATTATTCAGTAAAAACTTTTATTTTATGGTAATTAATGATCAAAGTAACAACTACAAGATTTGACTCAGATCCCAACCTTCAGAAGATTAAAAATAAACTTTTAATTTTATATAGGAATGTCACCTTTGAAAATATCTTAAAATATGTTTTTCCTTAATTCCTTTTGAAAATTTTCAAGAAAATCAAAATCTTCTCCACCGTGAGTCCGATTGGCTAAGATGTAAAGCGCTACCAGCTTTAATAATCAGCTGCATTAGTTTTTCCCTGCGATAATTTGATCAAAACCATCATATTTAATGCTAACTGATACATTATTGACCAGGGTCAATAATTATTGACCCACGATGATTGTCCCATTATTGACCAGGGGGTGCTAATTAATAATTCGTCTAGTTTTGGCGATCCATGGATGTAAAAAACCCAAGGCCCTTACAGGTAAAGTAATGTAATTATATTTACGAGGATCAGGCCCCGAATCAAGAGTGAAGCAATTAAAAGAAAGAAAAAAGCGTATAACGCATTTGAGAAACATCCAACATTAGAAAATCTAATTGTCTTTAAAAAATACAGGGCATATGCCAAAAGAATAATGATAGATGCTAAAAAACGATCCTGGCAGCAATACGTGTCAT
>JAAAKQ030256533.1:0-13176 GCA_010016005.3 Zanna intricata | reverse complement strand
AGGTGGCAGATATTTCCAAAACACATACTCCCTTTAAGAAATATACATTTTAACTGCTTTAACATTTTTTTCCCCCAAAGGTTTTTGGGGAAAAACTGAGGGGGGAAACTTCCCCCCAAAAAAGTTTTGGGGGAATATCTGAGGTGGCAGATATTTCCAAAACACATACTCCCTTTAAGAAATATACATTTTAACTGCTTTAACATTTTTTTCCCCCACTCAATTGCAACCTATAAATATACCCATATTTAAATATTATAATAGTCCATTTTCTAACACATAAATCAGATTATAACACCTCAAAATTGTGGAAAGAAAGGTTTTCAACTGAAAGGTTTCCTACTCTTTACAGAATTCACTGAATTTCTTAATTTCAGATGACAAGTTTTAGAAAATATCAATTCATCCACTTCAAACACGCAAGTGAATACAGAAAACAAAACCTAGAAAAAATATCATAAAAATACAACCAGACCTTTAACCAAACATTTAAATTCTAATATCTAATAAACAATTTAAAGGACAATGTTAGTTATTATGCAAAATCCAGTTTTTATTTTTGTTCATTTTGTAATTTAAATCTTTACTTATCAATGTTAGGAATTTTTAAATTTGTTCATTGACTATTGTAAAACCTTTTTGGCAAATAATAATTGTTGTTTTAATTGTTTATGTAAAGGCCATTCTATTAATCAATATTATTCAAAGAATCTATGTAAGATTTGTGGTAAGAAAACAAGAATACACAATACTCTCATTCATATCAGGACAAAATTAGTCATTGAAAGGTAGATAACAATAAGCCTGAAAATATAACCTATTGTTTGTTTAAAAATCATTCAAATGAAAATATTTTGTCAACAGCTGTATGTAATACTAATGATACACATGGTAATACATATTCATGTAGATTACTGTTAGATTCTGGTTCACAAGCAATTTTTTGTATATTTAGTTTTGCCTACAAATTTTTATACATTTATAGTTTTGCCTGCAAATTAGGTCTTCAACTATTTTTTCTTTTTCTGTTTAGCCTCCAGAACTACTGTAAGGCACCACTGTACTGTAAGGAAAACCACTAAACGTTTATCCCTCAAAGATACTCTTATTAGTTGGACCTTTTTTTAACCTCCAGAACCACTGTTAAGGTACATCTTCAGAGGATGAGATGAATGAATTGTAGCGTGTGTGAAAAATTCCATGCCTGACTGAGATTCGAACCTGGGACCTCCAGATGAAAGGCTGAGAAGCTACCACTTGCGCCACGAAGGCTGGCTATTAGTTGGACCTGTAAAATGAAAATGAATTTCCACTTGCATGTTCGAAATGATTTTTATTTTGGTGATCTCATAACAGGTTCAGACAACTTTGATGAAGTTATTCAGTTAAAAATTGATATTTTTAAATTATTACAACACTTCACAAAAGCTTTCAAATAATAGCATCATTTCTACTTCTGAACACAATACTTCCAATTCTTTAAATCAAAAACAGAACTTACTTACATGTACTTTAGTAGTTCTACAGAATAATTTCTGAGAATAATTCCTAACTCATGCTAATGATTCTAAAAAAAACCTAAAAAAAATATCTGTCAATCATTGTAGCAATTTAAAATTAATTGGGATGAAACATTACTCAATATGTTACTAACATAATGGCTCAATTTATACAACCAGTTACATTTGATTGAATCTATTAAAATAAATTGTTCATTCCATCAAACCCAATATGATAATAAAATTAATTCTATTCAAATCCATGGACTCTCCCATGCCTCCATTAAGGGTTTAATGGCTGTTGTATTTACATAACTGTAAAACTAATCAGACAATTTTTTCTAATTTACTTGTCTACATCAAAAGTGGCACCCTTAAAACAAATAACACTTCCAACACTTGAACTTTGTGGTGGTTTACTACTACTTAGTCATTTATTATTAAAGGTAATTAATTAATGCCTTAAACATACAGTTTGATAAAATACATTTATACAACCATTTTACAACAGTACTTTGATTCATGGAGAACCATCTAATTGGAAAGTATTTATCAGCAACAGAATTTTTGAGATTCAACAAATTACCAAAAATGCTAACTGGCATTACGTCAAATCCTCTGATAATCCAGCAGATGTACAGTCTAGCGATAACTTAATTGACATGTCACCTCATTGGCATGGTCCTCATTGGTTTTTTGGCCAAAACATATTTAGTATTATCTTTAATAACAGCAATACAAGTGCTGAATGTCTAATAGAAAAATTCACACATATTTAACATCATTTGTATCTACTGTTGTAGTCCATTAAACAGAACAATTTTTTTCACTACATACTTTTATTACCACTTTTAATTTTTGTTTCAGATTTAATCATAATGCCAAGTCAAGACAATCAGATGTCATCTACTTTAATTTTTTTTAAACCTTTTTTTTTTAATTTAAATATACTGATTTATTAATAATTATTAACCCGCGATTGTAAAAAAAAATTACATAAATAGTAATTTATTATTAACAAAAAAAGAAAAAAATGAAAAAAAAATGACAAAAAATCAGAAGTTGTAGTGAAATAAAATTTTATGGACGTTTAAAAATATGTAATTTAATTTGTATTTTTCAAACGTTTATATGTGACAGATTTGATGAAACATCTGGTAATTTAATATTAATTGAAAATTATAATTTAAAATCATATATTTTTGAATTTTCATACAAGGAAGTCATGTAAAGTCTACATCCGATTTTTTATTCAATAATCACAATACATGCATTTTAGTGACTGATTAAATAATCTAAAAACACTCAAACTATATTTAAACAAAGCAAACTTATCAATTGATCGATTTCTGGATAATTGCACTTACAATGCATAGGTGGTATACTGCAACAATCACTGTTACATTACCATGTGCAACAATCACTGTTGCATTACCATGTGAAACATCCTATTTGTTTTACATCCTAATGGTAATTAGCATCATTGATCATTTAGCATCACAAAATGAAATTGATAAACACAGCAAAAAAGTTATTGCTTCTATTATTCATTTATTGAAAGCATATATAATGCTTTCAATATATTGCAGAAATCTAAGTACAATAGGTTTTTTTTTGTTTAACCTCTGGAACCATCATTAAGTTATATCTTCAGAGGATGAGATGAATAAATTGTAGCGTGTGTAAAAAATGCCATGTCTGACCAGGATTTGAACCCGAGACGCTACCACTCACACCCCAGAGGCCAGCAAGTACAACAGTTTGGTCAGCTACCGTCTTCCAGAGTTATTCCTTCGTGACCATTTTATACTTGCACAATCAGCTACAGCAATCCAATTCTGATTCGTCTTAGCAGGCAGATGTCTTAAGACCTTAACTAAATCTTATATAGCACTTTTCATATGTCTCAACCACTAAAGCTATTCATTCAGAATTAGTTTCTGATTTTACCTTATAGTCTTTTATAGCAGCAGTTTAAAGATTCATATTACTTAGGGGCATTCCCAGTCAAGTCTTTTCTGATAATGGTTCCAATTTCCATTCCACCAAAAATACACTAAAATTTGTATCAATTTTTAAATTCAGAAAATTTAAAATTAGACATTGGAGCATTTTCAACAATTCAAGGTACTACTTGGTGATTCATTCCTCCATCTTTACTCTGTTTTGGTGGTTTATGGGAAAGCAATATCAAAAGCGTTTATCATATGCATCGTGTAATAGGACAAACCATCCTTAATTTTGAGGAATTATATACAATTTTAATACAAACTGAAACCTGTTTAAATTCCTGTCCTCGATCTTCCCTATTTAAGATCTCTACCTTTCCTATAACAGTCCATTAAGAAAACCTATTATCCCTGTTACCAATCCCAAATGATTAATTCACATAATATATTTTCTTTTTTGTAATATTTTTATCTATTTTAATATTTCATAAACTTGTTTTCTTTAATTTCATTTGATTGTATTTTTATAAAATGTTTGTGAACAAACTTATAAATATTATTTTAATATTTGTAACATGATTATATATTTGAAGTTAGTTTATGATTATGTAAAGAGCAAATTATTCAATTGTATTATTTTAACAATATGTTAATTATGTTATTCTCTATTTATACAACTAAACTTGTTATTTATTCAAATATTTCATTATAAATTATACCTTTTATGTAACTTGCTTGTAATTGCAAAAGTCATATGTTTAAAAAAACAAATTTATATATCATATGATTTTTGGCGGGCAGTATGTACAAGTATACACTCAGGTTTCATTCATGTTATTTAAAATTTACTATTAATGAGAAACATTAATTTTCATTTAATATAGAACTTTTAAAATTTCAAGATCATTCAGAAAGCTCCTTTCGATTCGCTGTAGTCAGATTCACACAGATCCTTTTGGATGCACTCAGCTCCTGACAGATTCATGGCTCCATACTACTACATAAGTAGATCAGTCATGCTCTGTCGTGAGATAAGTTCTTCGATCAGTCTCCATGGACTCAAAATGTACTAATTACATGATTTTACATATGTTAATGAATTTACATACAGACTTACAAGTTTAATTATATATATGAAAATTACAATTTATAATAAAAAATAATTTATAAATGAAACTACATAAAGGCTTATAAAGAATTTTTAAAAGAATCTACGAACATCAACATAAAACAATCTGTAATAATTTCTTCAAAAAACATAAAAAAAAAAAATTACCACTAGTTTCAAATTATTACACCTTAATACAGAATATATTAAAGAGCATCAATATCTATTAAAACATAATTTATACAAAATAAAATGACTTTTGCTTTTGAAAAAATAAATCATTTTCATAATTAAATAGCCAACTTTTTATCATTCTGCCATATAGATTCTTATTATCACACATTTTAACACATTTAGGTATTAAGTTAGATACTTTAATGAAAGGTATCTATCTATATGTACCAGTATCTATACATTTGATATTGAGTAAGTTTTAATTAGTACAAAAGAAATATTGGAAATTCAATTTTTAATTCAATAAATTTAATTTAAGCTTAATTTTAAATATTATACATGCTAATACTGTTGTAGATAGTAATATAGTTCTGTAGGAGATAATATATGCGATATGTATAAAATTTATTTAGAATAGTATATATAAATTAGATACAAGAAGCTAAAAGAAAGCATCATTAAAGAAAGGCTCATTAAAATTTAAAGGAAATGTAGTATTCATTTTTAGGAATGTAGTACGTAAGCTAATATACAAACTTCAGTAAAACATGGCATGAAAATTATTAATGATATTAAACATAATAATAAACATTATAACTCTTTGGAAAATTAGTCTATTCCCAGCTAGTAAATTTCATTTATACTATCTTGTTAAAGCTACATCACACATACAGTTTCTATTTCTGGAAAATCACAAAGTACTGTATATGCAAGCTGAATTTTTACATACAATCTTGGAAAAAACCAGATAATGGTGTTGAAACACTTTATATTAAGCTGAACTTCAAAAACGTTGAATATGATTTGTTACTAAAAACCATTAAAATGTAAGGGATAAAAGCTAAATTTCTTTAAATCTTTTCAGAAAAAATTTAATTTATTGAACTGAAATATAAATAGGCATATATTAAAAAAAACCAACATATATGGCATTTATAGACTTAGAAAAGGTATTTGATAATGTAGACTGGTATAAAATGTTCATTTAAAAAAAAAATAAGGGTTCAAGTATAGAGATAGAAGAACATAAAGAAGCAGTAATAAAAAAAAGAGTCTAAAAAAGAAAAGGATGTTCCCTATCCCCATTATTTTTTAATCTTTACTAGCAGTTAATGATGTTAAAGAATAATTCAGATTCAGAGTAACAGTGCAAGGTGAAAATATAAAGGAGGTTACAATTTGCTGTTGATATATTAATTCTAGCAGCAAAAAAAGTTTTTAGAAAATGTAGTAGAAATAATGGAGATGGACAACTGAATATAGAAGTAGGAAGAGATAAGATTATAAAGGTAGAAGAATTTTGTTATTTGGAAAGTAGAATTACTGAAGATGGACGAAGCAAAATAGCCAAATAGTGCAGGTGAAAAGAGTTTTCACTCAGAAATATGATCTGCTTACATCAAAAATTGATTTAAACGTCAGGAAAGTATATGTTTGGAGCTTAGTTTATATGAAAGTGAAATTCGGACAATCAGAGTATCTGAGAAGAAAAGAATAGAAATAGAAGCTTTTGAAATGTGGTGCTATATGAGAACATTAAAAATCAGACCGGTGAATAAAGTGACAAATGAAAAGGTATTGCAAATCTATGAAAAAAAATGCCAAATATTAAGGCATCCTTAGTAGATGAGAATCCTTAGTACATGCAGACAATGTTTTGAATGTGTAAACAGATTGTTAAGGATGAAGAATGTAGGGGGTATATACTGAATGAAATGAAATGACTGGCACTAAATAGGGAATGCAGCTTTCCACTTTAGTGGAGAGCTATTCCCTATTTAATATTTTATTATCCCTATTTATTTGATACAGTTAAGTTATCACTAAACTGCACGACTTAAAGATGGTTTTAGTTATCACTTAGGTGACTTAAGCATCTTAGGTAGATAAAACAAATCTCATTGCTTGGGGAAGAAAAATACTTAATGCAATAAAAATACAAAGGATATATGTACATCAATTATATACGCCATCATTTATAATAAAAAAAACCTGCATATTATTATTTATATAGCAGCTGTTTAAAAATAAAGGCTTATACCTGAAAATAAAATCCTTGAACTCTTTCATTTATCTTATTTCAACAAATTTCAAATGTAATATATCAAAAATTTTTATTTCTAGCTCACAATTTTAATAATAACATCAAACACAAACGTACATACACACACACAAGCACGTGTGCTAAAATATAAAAAATACCCACCTTAACTTTAGGTATCGATTCTCGTGGAGGTTGCAATCGTGTTAGCATCTTGTAAGTTTCTAAATTTCTCACAAAACTCCTAAAAAAAAAAACCCAATTAGAAAATACTGAACAATTCACAACTAAATTTTATCTACACAAGTTATTTCTTAAAAGTTTTTTTTTCCAACCTCTGGAACCACCATTAAGGTATATCTTCAGAGGATGAGATGGATGAATTGTAGCCTGTGTGAAAAATGCCATGCCTGACCGGGATTCGAACCCGGAACCTCCGGATGAAAGGCCGAGACGCTACCATTTGCGCCATGGAGGCCGTCAACTTAACATGACATTTTTCAATAACTAAAGAATGTATCAACATTAATGCATTCAATCTTAATGAAATATATTATTTTACTTAAAATGAAATATTATTTTACTAAAAATATATTGTCTTTGTGCGCGAAGCATTTTTGATGTTGCAATTTTGTGTTTTTCTATTAATATTTTATTTTAATCTTTTTATAAATTATTAATCTAATGAAATTTAAGTATCAAGAGATTTAAACAGAATATCCCGATTGTCTATATTATTATCTGTTCCTCAAGATAGAAAAAAATTTAAAAAAATTACAACATTGTTTTATTTCAAGTAGCACTATACTGCACACCTCTACCTTTTTCTTCACTCAGAACTGTCAACTATATTAGTATAAAGTAGAAGGGTAATACCCCTAAAAAAAATACAAGAACAAAAATTATTATCTCAAACATTTTTAAAAGTTTTGTTAAAACACATTGTGAAATCTTGAACAGAAGTTCCCCTTCTCATTAAAATTACATTTTTAAAAGCTAACTGTATCTGCATTCAATAAAAAATTTTTAATACAAATAAAAGAAATGAAGAGGATCTTAAAATAAGTAGAAGAGAGAAACAAAAAAAAAACCACACATACACAGAGAGAAAAGTAGAGGAGATTATGGCAGAATCTTTTAAATAGATGGATAAGATTGGTGGGTCATGTATATTCAGGTTTACATTATTTGATGGTAAGGGGGATGAAGTGAAAGTGGTAAATTCCATAGAGGAAGAGAAATACTGGAACATATAAAAGAGGTAGTAAAAGATGTGGACTTAATGAATAAATAAGTTGGGTTTAAAAGATTACTACAAAACAAAAAGAGTAATGTTTATCAAAAATTTGTTTTTAAACTTTTATCAAAAGACCGTATCTTTCCGGTGAGCTTCTAATTTCTAGAAGTTAAACTCTTTTTCAACCTTTCAAGGGCAAATTCATTCTTAAAAAAGAAAAAAATATGATTATTCTTTTCTTCAACACAAAATTTTATATAAGAATAGATAAATGTACAATGTCCCAAGTTAATGTGTTTCATTATGTTAAAAGTGCCATTATGTTTCTTTAAAATATCATATCACCCGAAAAGCTTTACAGAAGTTTTAATTGTAGTTTGATCTTATTGAATGATTTCAACAAGATTCTTTACATCTGAGAGATGTTTCTGTTCTTTTTTGATTATCTGTTATCCCCCCAACCCCATTGCATGGCTCATCACATATTACATTCTTCCAGAGTTTGTTATACTAAACAACAACTTACTACTCCAAGATAACTTTTTAGTGAAAAATTACCAAAAGACTGAAATAGCTTAATCAGCTGTAGAGCACAAACTAAGAATGTAAAACACAACCATTAAGGTTCAAGAATCCTGTTGCACAGTGAGGAAATATAAAAGTTACACTTCCTAAGCCAAAATTTTTTTAAAATTTATTTTAGATCAGACATTAAAACAGGGATTTGAAATCCGATTTTGAATTGAAAATATCTTAATCAAAAACTGAAAAATTATAACTAATTTTTTTACTTAACTCCAATATACAGTTTTAAAAACATTATTTTGAGAATATATTTATTTTTACAATAAAGGCATTATTATAATTCAGCAGTAGATCTAAACTTTTATTGCTATCAATAAAAAATATATATATACGTACTAAATTTACATACTTTCCTCTAAGTTGAACAGCCAAATCCCATTGTTTTTCTTTCATTGCTTTAGCTACGGCCTTGGTTCTCTCAACACACTCCATAAGAGGAAGCCTAACTGCCTGGTTACCATCTAATGTTATTACAGAAGCTGGTGTTTCTGGAGTTGCTTCCATTAAAGCCATTACAGCTTCAGCTCCCATTCGACAACCCTTTATACGAAAACAATAAGCCAAAATAAAATCAAAATAAAATATTTTAAGTTGAAGTAATACAATATACCAGGTGATCATTTGAAAAATTTCTCATTTATTATTCAACAGCTATCAGTTCCATTCTATTTCTGTTTGCAGGCATGTATATCATTTCGAAGTCGAGAGTTCTAAGGTTCAAATCCTATTAAAAGGCAAAAATTTTTATACGGATTTGAATACTAGATCGTGTATACCACGATTCTTTGGTGGTTGGATTTCAATTAACCACACTTCTCAGGGGTGGTTGACCTGAGATTGTACCAAAGAGAGGCATGTATATGATTCTCGGGCGCGAGGGAAGGGGGCTTTTTTTACACCTACCCCAACTCAAAAATCTTTAATGGCAATATAAAATTTATTGATAACTGAGAACTCTAAAGAAATAATTAATTTTGGTGAAAAGAAAATTAAAATCCGCTCACCCCTTCGCTCAGTAGATGTGAAAAACCATTTGGGTTAATATTTTTTTTTTTTTTTTTTAATATCAGTCCAACAAAAATAAAATTATATGATATTACTAATTAAACCATTTTAAATAATTTCATAATCTGTGGATGAAAGCTGTGAAAATTATTTTTTAAATTACAAACAAAAAATTTTGCCCTAAATGTTTTCTAAATTTCAGAGACGATGTAGCTTGTGACACCTCATTTAGAAGGCCTTTTAAATTAAAAGTAATTTGGTACAAATAAAATAAAAGTTGGTTTACTGGTATTGAAGTTATGATTAAAAATGTGGTTTTTTTAAGGCTATGTTGGGATAGGGTTAGTGACTCAAAAGCATTAGATCCAATCGCCTCATTTAAAACTAAGTTTTCCCTTAAAAACCCTTGAAAATTAAGAAAATATTTAAGGGCAAAATTTGTGTTGGCATTTTAAAAAATAATATTTACAGCTTTCGTCCACAGGTTATTATTTCAATTAGTTTAAGAAGTAATATCACAAATTTATAGTTATTTTTGTTGAATGGAGATTTAAAAAAAATTACTACTCAAAATGATTTTTCGCATCTACCGAGTGAAAGGGTTGGTGGATTTTAATTTTCTTCACCAAAATTCGTTATTTTTTTTCGGGTTGTCAATTAATGAAATTAAATTTTACAATAACATTTAAGATTTTTGAGTTGGGATAGGTGTAGCAGAGAGGGTGGATTCCACTCCTTTGAAAATAATTTTAAAAAGGTTTCTCCCAAGAATGGTATACATTCCTACAAACTCAAATATGATGAGACTGATTTCTGTTGAATAATAAATGTAACTTTTCAAATGATCATCCTATACCATGCTAAAGAAAACCAACATTATACTTGTACGTATATTTTATTATGTTGAACATTTTATTACAGTCTTCCCTGCTTTTATATGATAACATACTAATTAATAAATTCACAGAGTGAAAATTTAAGCAAGATATCTTACCTTAATGATACAGATACTTTAAAATTCACAACCTAGAGCCGTATCAGTTTTTTCATAAAAATATATAATAAGAGATGTAATCCAAAAATGCGGTGAATGAATTTTTATAGCAGCAATAACTCACACTGCATCTAATTCAAATAGTATTTCTCATGTGCAGAGACAAAGCAGTAACAAGTTTTAACACATTCCGGCTTGTCAGTCTGCTTCTATAGCCGCTACAGTGAGGTCGTGTTTGCAGTGTCTATTGTGAAATACGGATCTTGAACAACGCATTAATATTAAGTTTTGTTTCAAGTTGAAAAAAGTGCTGAAGAAGCTTACGAAATGTTAAAATCAGTGTATGGTGATAAATGTGGTAACTTTGAAGACTGTTTACAAGTGATATGAGCAATTTAAAAGTGGAAATGAGTCCGTTAAGGACGAGGTATGGTCGGGACGTCCTTCGACCTCAAAAATAGATGAAAATGTGCAAAAAGTAGCCAAACTTGTTCATTCGAACAGGCGAATGACTATTCGAGAACTTACTGAAGTACTTAACATCTCCTATGGGTCTGTGCAAAGCATTTTGTGCACAGAAAGAGACCTAAAAAATGGGTCAACAGCTTTCTTCTTCATCATTACAACGCACTCTACCAGTTTAGCACTACCAGTTTACCAGCCTCATGAAATATGGAGGGCATAAAGTCTTCTATCATTATATGACAGAGATGGAAATTGGATGAGGAGATTTTGTATAACTAAATCTTTGAATTAATTGAACTAATAACTTTGAATTCATTCAGAAATATAGATCACAATGTACAATTTGAAAGGGAGAAGACTTTTATGGTGACCACAGGGATGGGCCCCAAAATATACTGTAACTAGTGATATCCTTGTAGCCGATACCCCATCTTGCATGAAGATAATACACACAATATTCTCTCTATTGTCTACGAAAAAGTCGTACCTCTAACAGAAACAGCCTCCGATTATTATATTCTTGGAAGCACATAATTAAAGGTTCTTGTGTATGTATCAATACTTTTGAAATCTTCAATGTAGGAATGAAGACCTCAAACATTCCACTAGATAATTTTCATAAATGAAGGTAACTCTATAGATACAAAATTACAGTTATATAAAATTAATTATAGGTGGTTAGATTTTTCTTTCTAGAATTTTAATAACCTCCGATGGCCTGGAATCAAGCAGTTCCTCAACCGAGAACCTCATACAAGGTGATGCTGGGGGAGATTTTTAAAGTGGAATGGAAAGTCGCAGATGACAACCCAGAGAGGGTGCTTGTGAAGGTTCCATCTGTATTCCTGCCAGTAAAGGCTTAAGTAATAAACTTTGGGGGACAGGAACTCTTTCAGAGGGATCCCATTAATGTTGGTATCACTGGTGGCAACTACTGACTTCTTGTGTATCTTAGTTATCCGCTTTGTTTATTACCTGCATTTTCAGGGGCTTGTCTTGATGAAGTAGCAGTAAATGAGACATCTGGTTTAATCAGGTTATGGGAAATCAATAACTGAACTGTTGAACCACATGAAGGGAGTAACAAAATACTCTCGTCAAGAGAATATGTGGTTAACAGAGCATAAAATACTTACTTTATGCAACTGCTCAGTACAATTTTTATAATTGCCTAATCTTTATAAGTTGGGCAATCTCAGGAACGAGCTGAATGTGATCCACTGCAGTTTGCACATTTTTCATCCTCTTGGCAGTTACGTGTCACTGTGACCTTCTTCAGTAGATAGACTATCTTTCAGTTTTTGAGTTAAGATGTTGTAGTGTGGGTGTACTCTTTACATTTGAAACATCGCTGTGGGCTGGAAACCTACTTTTGTTTTCTCCAGTGGTAAGGGAAGGTTTAGGTTCTTCAATTTCCCACTGGCATTTCATTATTCACTTCACCTCTATAAGATCATGAGGATGAAGCTAATCTATCAGTAACATACATAAAAGAATACATAAATCGGATTACTGATGTATTTAAGGGAGGTGTAGTTGTCCTTTAACAACAGCTTATATTTATGCTACTGTAATCAGTAGAAAAAAATTAGGTGATGAAATCAACATTTTAATAAAACAATGAATATATTACAATAAATACCAATGTAATCATGAAAACTAAGAATTAAGAATGTAAAATATAATGTGAAGTGTCAACAAAAATTTGGCTTACCAAAACTCTATCAAATGCTGATGGACTTCCACCTCTTTGTACGTGACCAAGTACAGTGATACGAGTGTCTTGTTTAAGATTATCAACAACTACCTGCTTAACATTTTCTGCCGTTATTGGTTTACCTTCTGTATCTATTGCTCCTTCGGCAACAATGATTATATTTAATCTCTGACCGGCCTTACGTTCCTAAATTTATAAGTGAAAACAAGCAATATAATCACTATTATACAGAACATACTTGTTACTTTATATAAAAAAAAAAAAATTCAGAACTACTCATGAATAATCAATTTTGAAATAAACTGTTACAACTAACTAAAAGTATTTAAGGAACATTTTGTTAAATTATATTACAACTGCAGCAGTAATTATTCAGAGTGAGTGAGTGAGTGTGTGTGAGAG
>JAAAKQ030256500.1:0-10836 GCA_010016005.3 Zanna intricata | reverse complement strand
CGTTCCCGCGCCTACCGCTAACTTTGAGAACTACACCCATGTGACTGTAAATGCCAATTACGTAGAACGTTCATTAAAATATATTCGGTAGGGCCAAATCCCTCCCAAAAAGTGCCATTACGAGGCAACGCAATTTTGACCTAAATCAAATTTAACAAATTACCAAGTAACTCTGTCTATACACAATGGGATCTAAATGGAGGATATCCTCCATCATAATACACATACGCGTGACATTTTCTTCTTGTCACAACTTCCCCATCAGTCGCATCGCAGTAACGGCCGCCCACAAGCGAACGGACCGCGCCCGCGACCCGACAAATATACCTATTTGGGCCTGGCAGAAGATGGGTCGATGAAAGAAAAACGATCACCGACACATCACCCTGCCAAGGCATACGTTGGGTTTGACTAGCTGAGGGCGGTTAGCGTCCCTGGTTCGGAGCCCTACACAACCCCATGATGACCCCATGGGGAGTGCGGAAATGCATTTCTTCGCAACTCTTCGTCAAAAAAGAAAAAAAAAGGATTTAAAAAAAAAATCCATTGCCAAGACGATTACAGTCTTTTATTAACGGTTTCATTGCAGAGAAGTTTTACTGAAGGATTTCTCAAGCGATCAGGCAGCTTTGATAATTTGTTAACATATCACGGCCAGATAATATATGACTTTCTACCGACTTGAGGTTCAAAATTCCATGTTTTTACTTAGTACTGATTTTCATGTTGTTTCTTGGAGAAATGTTTCTTATAAAAATGTTAAGGAAGTACTTGATTTCTTTGTTCCAGTTTAATTAATTAATTCAAATTAATTCTTTTTATTGAACGTAATTTTTTTATAAGGTAAAATAATCGGCTTAAAAATTTTAAATATATGAATATTTAGAAGCCGTTAAAAAAAAAAAATAGCGCTGATGTTTAACAATTTAACAATGCAGTGAATTTATTACATACGATTTAAAACAGAACAAAGTTATTAATGCAAGAGATGGGTTAAAAATTACTGAACAAATCAGACGTGAATTTTATTAAAAAATTCTATTATTATTATTATTTTTGAAGCTGTCGGTTAAATCTGATCAGGTGGGAGTCAGAATTATAAAAATTAAGGATTTATAAACCACCTGATGAATAATATCGACCGAAAAACGGCCCTGATAATTTCCAAGAGTTGTTCAAATCTTTACTCATTATTTAGTCTCTATTCTAACATTTAATAATTTTTACGATAGAACAATATTTTTTTCTTAAATCCAACAAACTCTTACAAAGATGAATTTTATCTAGTCATCGATTTGTGTAATATCTTAAATACAAATTTTTTTAATGAAATAATATGTTTCTCTTTTACTTTGGCATACCGCGATAAATTATTAAAACGTTAAATTACGTACAAAATAAAACAATCTGCAGCTCGTACACCCTTTTCATTTTTAGTAAATACGATATCGACATAAAAGGTATTTTTATTCCGTTTTGGTTTTCTTCTTTGATAATCGTCTATATTTTTCTAAGGTATTTAAAAATTATCTAATTTTTCAATTAATTTATTATTTTTGCAATATACTCAAATAATTCTTTATTCATTGTATAAAGCTACACCGCGGATATTCAAATAAATTTCAAAACCGGTTGTCCAAATTCGACCTACTCTCCTCCAAATAACCGTTTTAATTTAATACTGTCGTTCTTCTTCATTATGGGTATATGGATATCGAGAATCACCGGATTAACGAAAAAAAATTCTACAATTAACGGAGTACAGCAGGATGGTAGCTACAACTACACTTCCGGCTGCAATTTCAGCTATTGGTGACGATCTGTTTGTATATTCTAAAACAATATAAGTAAAGTATTACGATCTCTCTTTTGACTAGTCCAAGAAAGATCGTTTAATTCTACGATTCCCCCTTCGACCCGGCTTATTACTTTATATATTTGGCTCCGGCTGTATTTTCGTCGGCTGAAATCGCTCTCAGATTTCCAACATTTTCTCGATTCCGCCGGCTTTACACAGCGAATTATTCAATTAGCTTTTAGCGTTCATTACTTTTTGTACCTTGTTTTTTGTACAGACCGCGGTTTCCCAAGTCACAGTTATTGAATCAAGGTGCTGTATGGAATATTTTAAAGCCCATCTCACCGACGTACTTTCCCAACAGTTACAAATGTTTTCAAATTCACCGGTCCGTATTAGAAATTATTACCTTCATTCTTTAAAATTACGTCAAATAACCGGAAATCACTCCTTTTTTTTTAAGGAAAAACTAAATATAGTAAAAGGTACTCTTTTTCTTTTTTGTAACTTAATTTTTTTATTAATCGCAAATTATGGCCTCTGGTTAATAAGGTTATCACATAGGAACCGATCACGCCAATGTAAATCGCTAAATTGTGTAATTTAAATTTACAGTATATTTTTACTAATTACTAATACAAATTTTAGAATAACATCTGTAGTAAATCTCAAAAACAGTTTTTAATTACAAGGAATTAAACATATCCGAATAGTTATTTTATACTCATTGACGTAAATTTACGTTTTAAATATTTAAACCTATTTACTACGTTTTAATATTAGCTATTTAAACCTATTTAACTTTATTTGTAGATCGGAAGACAACAAAATATATATTTAAACTTAAATATATATAAAAACGGTTATTATTACAGTTAAAACGATTGTATTTATTTTATAAAGCCTGTAAGGTGTAAGTGTTTGAATTGGTTAATTTGCGGCCTAAAGGTTTGCTGCTCTACATGAACCTAATATGTCGAGGCTTGATTAACGGCCTAGACGACAACGTTAACTAATAATTAAAAAAGAACTCTATAGCCTAATAAAGACTTTTTTAAAGTAATTTATAGATCCAATAATTACAATGCCAGTACAAAAATTTGACTTGAATTCATTCATTCATAATTGAAGAAAGGAAACGAATAGGGTGATATTAATAAAAAAATACTAGAACGCAAATAATTCTTTCTTGGAGTAGCCTAAAAGAGAGATCGTAATACTTTACTGATGTTGTTTCAGAATATATAGAAAGATCGTCACGAATAGCTGGAAGGATTGCAGCCTTGCAGTAGCCGTGCAGTTGTTGCTATGATCTCTGCTGTACTCCGTTAAGTGTAGATTTTCTTTCCGTTAAGAATACAAATTATAATTATAGGTGCAGTAGCTAGTAAAGCAAGACTAATAATATCAGTCGAGAAGAAAAAAAATAATGACAAACATTACAAACACACCGAAATATATACAAAGAAGAATATGAAAACTTGAAATAATAATAGAGTTCGGGAATCTACTCGAACTTCTACAGAAATATAAATTAGAAAAATCATCGATACAAGATAAATTTTCAAAAAAATAGAATACATCCGATAAAGAGTACTTATCGAAAAACCTGAACTCAATACGGTAATAAAACTTTTAGGATTTATATGCGCTTGAGAGCTTAAACTTAAACACCAATATGGAAAATATAGAAAATAGGAAAAGAAGAATAATTAGAAAATATTACGTCCTGTAAAAAATAGAAACACATTTAAATTTAGAAGCGATAATTGGCGTAAATATATCAAAATATGGAAAAAATAACGGACTCTTTGAGAAAGCGAAAATCGACGTTTTTCAGTAACCTTGTCACAACGAGTAAAAATAGGTTAACTAAGCGAATCTTTGATTTATTCCCTAAAAAAAAAAGGACATAAAGCCGGATATAAGAAGGTAAAAAAATTTATAGCCTAAAATATAACAGAAATAAAAAAATATAAAAAAAAAATAGGGTTTCCAAGAGCGAAAGATCAGAAAAGAAAATCCGAAAACAAACTGTCGGAAGAACGCAAAGAATAAATGCGGATAGAACGAAGAGGTACTCGAAAAAAAGAAAAGAGCAAAGAAGAAGGAATTAAAGGAGCGGGAACGCGGTCCTAAAATGGAAAAAATCGAAAAGAAAAAACATAATGGTATTCCTACGTTTATATGCAGTGTATTTAGCGACTTCTACGTGTAACTAAAAGCGCTTATCCGCTTGATTGTTATGTAGTTTAAAAATAATTTTACACGATGATATACGATTACTTTCTCGTTAATAGTTTTTTACTCTGTAGTGAAACGGTTTTGAGTAATTTATTTCGATCCGACTAACATACATTCCGTGAATAAATGTAAACCTTTTTATCTGTCCTTTGGATAAGACCGAACTAATACACTGTTCACGTTGTGGTAATTAATTTCTATACACCGAAGGCGACAGTAGATAGTAAGTGAGTGTCCTTTCGTCAATAGAAGTCGGTTGTTCTACGGTAGGATAAACGGACACGACCGGCAAGTTCAGTTAAAAAGCTGTCTACGATTACACTTAAAATGTTTACGATTCATTATTTATTTAATAAACAAGTTTTTATAGAGGTGTATCCGATGGTATGACTATTACTATCCGTTTGTGAAAGCTTCGATAGAATTTTAAACTATTTTCGATGGAGTATTCAGCATTCTGTTTATCTGCAATTTATCCAATCGATTGCTTTATAGAAATTCTAACAACTCCATCGTATTTAATATTTTTCTTTGAACTCGAAATTCATTTTTGAGATTACAAATTACCTTATTAATTGAAGTATATATCGCAAGATATTTTCCGTTTTTTATATTAGTAATGACGATCCTTTGACGATAAAACTACCCGTGAAAAATTGAAATCAGATCGATCACAAAATTTTAAGCACTAATAACAAAATATCTATATTTTCGTTCTATATTTTTCGTTCATAAGTTATTTTTTATAAGAATATGGTTTGCGACCGACGATTATTATATTATAACAAGGAAGTTATATAATTATTTAAATAATAAATAAATAAAATAACACTATGTACTTCCTCTGTTAGTCATCAAAGGAAATCTTTGTCCTCATTATTTCCAACGAGTTTTACTTTCTGGTATTCATAAAATTATTCGGTAATGAAATGATAATTTTTGAATAACTTTGTTTTTTTTCATTTGAGCTTCTTAGATCGATGAAAGATTCATTTCTTAACGTTTAAAACATATCTCGATTTCACAGCGTCAAAAATTTCTTTATTTTTAGTCTGCTTATTATTCTCTCCGACATTATAGTAATTTGCGTACGGACCATATCGTTTGTTATTAATAATGCCAGAAAAATATTTAAATTCTGTTTTATTTATTTATTTGTATAAAGTCAGTTAGGACCTTAAGTTATTAACCTTTAATAAGGTTAAACCTTATTAAATAAGAACACAAAGGGTGTTGACAAAAAATTACTAGATATTAAACTAAATTAACAGAGAGTACTTCCCGCAACAAAAGATATCCTTTAATTTACGTGGATAAGTGCGGCAGAAAAGTATTCTACATTTGACGTTTTTGTCTGTTCATTTAATAAATAGCTATGTTTTATGTTTGTACGTATTTCATAACGTTCGAGTTTGTTAAAATCTAACAATAAATTTTCTCATGTAGATTACCGATGTCGATAGAATTGTGTCGACGAGATGACCAGCAAATGTGTTTTTGGGTTCATCGTATCTTTGTTTTATCTGATCTGTACGTAACGGTCAAATACATTATATAGATCGCATAAGAACGAATAATGATTCTACTCCTCCGATAAGAAAAGGAGCTGTCGCACGGAACTCTTTACATGGTCGGATTAAAGAAACTACGATCGAAGCGAACTCGATCAAAGTAGCATCACGAAATACGCAATCGATTGTAACAAAATTGAAGCGATTAAAATCCGAGTTAGTAGTTTAAAATATAAATTTATAATGTAGCAGTAAAATAAATACCTAAAGTACAATAACTATAGTATGCGTAACAATTCAGAAAGGGTTTATCGAAATTACGAGTATTTCAATGAAATTTATGAACATGGAGATATAAGAACGCAACAGTTAATCGTTTTTAAATTAGTTTTATTAAATAATTTATCGATGGAATAATATTTTTAGAGAAGGTTGTGCATTCATTTAAGTATCCGTTATCAAAAACGATATTCACATGCTACGATAAAAAAAAATGAAAAGAGATTCTTATATATATTTATAGAAAACTGATAATAAGATACATTCGATGCATGTAGATTTTGTTTACATTATGTATTACAACATATTACACAATATTAGCATGCTGACATTAAAAACTAAATAAATAAATCAATAAAGAAATTCAAAGACAATTTTTAATACCGGTCGGTGATCATCTATCTACTCTAACATAAAAGAAGCACGTTCTTTAGAATAATGAATTATTATTCTACCTCGGTTAGAAACAACTTTCTCGTAACTTTGAGATAATAAACTGCAAGTTACAAAACATTAAAAAAAAATGTATAAAACATCAGAATTTTGTAACCTTAATTCTCTTATTAAAAAAGTATTGTAATAGAGAGTGCAATTTAATGTCCAACTTTAGCATCACTTTCTTTTCTAGTATCCCAGTAGTTGCAGTTGAATAAATTATTTACACGTTAAGAATTACTATTTTCTCATCCTTTGAAAATTTATAGCGCTTCACTCGAATTATAAAACTCTTCAATCCTGGCAGTTTTTTCGAAACTGCAATAAACAATCTGCCATGTACATTCCATCCGTTGGCATTTCTTTTTTCTCATAATAATATTTTTAATGTTTTTATTAAATTTAAATTAATTTAATAACACGAAGTATTTAAATGAAACGAAATTAAAAAATTCCAGGAAAGGAAAAACTTTTTAATTTATTAATGAATTTTAAGTTCATTTTCTGCCGCTCTTAGAATTTCATTGTAAGAGTGTTCTGGCGGTGTTATAATTAAAATCATTCGATCGATGACAATTAATTATTTTTAAAAATTCGACATTATTTAATTATTAATAAAAATTTAGTTATTATTTTTGTTAAATTATTAAGTTTCACACTAGACGTTAGTAGTTAATTTATTTTAGGGAATAGTATTTATTATACGATTAGGTTCAGCTAGGTATATTTTCTGTGACGGATGGTTTCATAGATGGTCACTAAGAGCAGAGGAGGAAGCTAGTGATTAGGGCAGTGATTTGGTCTGAAAACGGGGGTAGAAGGCCAGGCACCCGAAGAGGGGTCGACCAGGATCGTCGTCGCTGGGTGTCCTCGGGGACGCTGGAAGCCCCCATGGAAAGCCAGCACAAGAATAGGCCGCTGTCATGTGCGTTATCGATGTCCTATTTTTGGGTATTCCGTTACCGCGTTGAGAGAGGGAGTGTGATTTTAGTGTGTCCCACCGAGCCGATATGAACTCCACACGCCCAATATGCACGTGCTACTTAGTGTCTGGTTGAGACAGATTTCCCCACTTCCGATGAAAAAAAGGTGAATTTTCAGTATTTTTTTTATTAGATATTTATTTTAGACTAAATACATTCTTCAGGTAACTTTTATCATATTTGACTACCTGCATTTTGTGTTGGCTTATTTTTAATTGGTGATAACATGGGATAATTAGTTCTGTAAGTTCCTTACTCCCGCTTGGACAGGCCAGCACATTCAGGTTTTTCACGTCTCTGTTCTGTTGCACTTTTTATTTCATTAGTTAGATCCTTCCCGCTCCTCTGTTTGTAGATTAGGAATCTTCATAGAGGCGACGGACGGCTTTTTAAGGGGTCAAACGAAACCGTAAAAGAATAGTTATTAATATTTAAAAATTGTATCAATCATAAGTACAAAATGGACGTTGATTTCACATAACAGATTTAGAAAAAATACTTCAGAAATTGACTTCTACAGGTCGTTTCTAAAGATTCAGGTGATATTTCACTAAGTAACAGAGTACACAAATGTAGTAAAATTTACCTCATGTAGAAATTAGTTTCTCATTCTACTAGTTTCTCATTCTATTAGTTTCTCTTATAATAAAACATTTAAATTAAATTTAAGTTTTAATATATAATATTTTTAATGATAGAAATATCGGGTACCGCCATACTCGCGTGTCTTCTGTTGGCGTTTCAAACTTAATATAATGAAGATCTCATGCGCAGAAACACTTTGGCCTAATTTCAACCTTAGTGGTAAAGTCAGTCTAAAAATATTAAGATAAATAAATATATATATATATATATATATATATATGAATGATCGAAAGTCGAGTAGTTAGGTAAAAATTAGTCAAAAAGATATTTTCCTTTAGTACTAAGAAGGAACATTTTAGTAACGAAATGAAATTTCACAAATTAATAGAAAAATGAGTGAAGAAAAGAAAAAAAAAGAGAGAAAAAGTAAAGAAAAAATAAGTGTCGATAAGCCCTTCGAGCTGGTCTAGTGGTTAACTTGTTTATCGGAAATCAGCTCTTTTCGAAGTTGAGAGTTCTAAGGTACAAATCCTAGTAAAGGCAGTTACTTTTATACGGATTTGAATACTAGATTGTGGATACCGATGTTTTTTCAATTAACCACACATCTCTGGAATTTTCGTTCTGAAACTATAGAAGACTACACTTACATTCATACATATCATCTGAAGTAGTATCTTACGGTGGTTCCACAGGCTAAACAAAAAAAGAGAATGTATTGTATATATAACATTGAAAATTCAACTAGTATAACGAACTGATTAGATAGATGATTACTTAGTTAGTATACTCGTTACGCGGTATAACTAGTCTAGAGCAGTGTAGGTATATCATCGATAACTCATAAAAGCAAAATGGATCGATCGTCGAAATGAATTTTATGTTATTACTTATACTAATCGCGTGACGATAAGTTAACGATAAATATTAGTAAAAAAAGACGTCAAATGAGGCCGGCAAGGATGTTGACGTACAAGACGTTACTGTTAAAAGATCTTCCCCGCACATCTCTGTCAGACGTGGATTTGTGGAAATTTGTGCTTAAGTTGGCCCTCAATGATTTCAGAGGTGTGATTTTGAGAGACGCTTTACCGGAAAAATTCTGAAACGCATTGGGGGTTTACAAGTGTGTTGGAGATGTTACCAGTTGATAGTGGGTAAGGAGATTAGATGGGGGTGTAGCTAAGTGGGGATAGAAAATTTGTTCAAAATAAAAATGGGAAATCCAAGATGCTGGACGCATGATGTCGATTCAAGAAGGTGGATGGACGGACCCTGCAATCCTATTGGCTACTGTTTAGGTGCGGGAAAAATCCAAGATGTAGCTTGGGTAGAAGCCTGCAATTCTTTTGGCTCCTGGCGGTGGGGAGGGTGAAATCCAAGATAGTCGATAGCACGTGTCAAAAATACTGCAATCCTATTGGCTCGTGACGTGTATACCAATTTTCGTACAACTAATACGTGTTTAATAATTTCAACAAATAAATGTACGATCTTCCCAACTAAAAATCTGTTAGAAATAATAATTTTTTCTATAATTGTAAATTTATGGATTTCAGATTTAATATTTCAGCAGATAAAAATCCTCCGGTATTTATAATAATCTTGCACAAATATATTTTGCGCGAATTATAAATTGGCATGAAAGGTTGTTTCTTCTACATAAAGTTCGGCATAAAGTTCATCTGGTATTTCAACCTTATTTTATTATGAAGAATTCAAATTTGCCTACCAATCCGCTACTCTATATAAGGATTTGTAATCCAAATTCTGTCTCATCCATATTACAGAATGACTGGAATGTTAAAAATAAGAGAGAATATCGTTAAAATGTAGATATAAAACATTAGAGAAAATGATACAGTCTTAAAGTTGTTTAAACATACATAAGCAAACTATTTTTTTCTCCCCCTAATATAATTTAGTGGATTATCTCTTTTCAAATACCGTCGACAGTAGCCGACCACGGAGACGTTAACCCTGATGCCTACTTTCTATCGTATTTATATAACGATGACTTTTTTCCTGTTTGTTCACCTTTTAGTCTTCCTGAAAAGAACACAAGAAAATATGACGTACCCTCGATAATAAACTAATAAATACAGCATAGTTCAAACCACAGCACACGTAGTACTTATTTATATTCATCGTATTTTCCAACTATTTTTTTTCCTTTTTTTCCCCCTAATATACGTGTTTTATTAAATAGGTCTTGAATGAACCACTGGTATTGAAGCAAGTCAGTTGCAAGTCCATTGTTAACACATTTGTGTTAAGTTTGATTTATTAATTTATTTTTAGCTTGTTGTTTTGTTATTTCTTATTGCCAGTCTATGTATGTATGACTTATTGCTTGTGGAATGTTAATAGCCTTTTCTATCAGTTTGTGTTTATTTATGTTTTGTGCTCCAACATTTTGTTGTTGGTGATTTTTTTTCGTTGGAGGCTCTTTTGATGAGCTTTGCTCACCTCGACCACTCAGTTTCTCTCTTTTTTTGCGTTTGGGTCACTCACGTAGTGTCCCAACTCTTTTGTGGTTTCCTTTTGGAGCCAGGTCCTGGGTGAAACTGTTTTCACGCCTTGACATTTCTCTTTTAGTTTTTTTTTTAAGTTTCCACAAGGCTGAAGGGGTCTTCATGCTTTGGTTCTGAGGGTGTCTCTCTCCTATTTCTGTTCACGTCACGATAGCTCCTTTTTGTTGATTGCCGCCCTCTTTTGTTGTGTACCTTTTGCATTTCGTTGACTGTTCTCGTTTGCTTGTTCTCTTTGGGTTTGTAGTTCCTTGTTGTTGTGCTAGTTTGCCCCTAGTTCTTTTCCTCACTATACTTTGCTTCTCTGGCCATCAGGCCTGGTTTTCCACCTTTGTTGTCTAACCATCTCTTCTTTGGGCTGCCTCAAGGTTTTCTCATCTTCGCCCGGGCAGTATGTTAACACATTTGTGTTAAGTTTGATTTATTAATTTATTTTTAGCTTGTTGTTTTGTTATTTCTTATTGCCAGTC
>JAAAKQ030256456.1:0-10837 GCA_010016005.3 Zanna intricata | reverse complement strand
AGATGAATGAATTGTAGCGTGTGTGAAAAATGCCATGCCTGACCGGGATTCGAACCCGGGACCTCCGGATGAAAGCCAGAGACGCTACCACTCCGCCACGGAGGCCGGCTCTACCATACATCTGGGGAATAACTCCTCCACACGCTCTCCTGCTACCATCACCCTTCACACAATTAACCTGGCTGTGCGGGAGGGGGGTTATACAGGGGAACAAATCCTTATCAATCCTAATGCTTAATCCTAAGGTTGAATACAGCGACTGGACACAGGTTATAGATTAATGATAATTCATTAAATGTACATACATAGTAAATAAATTCCAGTAAGAGACGACTGTCACTCTGATGTTCCTCAGTCAGGTGCCCACATCTCCGCTTCAAGTATGTTGGTGTTAAGAATTACAGTCGCCAGAGAGGAGACTTCATTCCATTGTTGGCTCCCCCGGAGCATGTGCTCCACAATGTTATCGGCAGTAAATTGATGAAGGCCCAGGAGTCTCTGACATGGAAAAACACATGCTTCAGTGTGTCTTCTGCCCCACAGTAGTAGCAATTAGGGGTCTCTTGGAACTTGAACAAGTAGGCCCCGAATCACCCGTGACCCGAAAGGAGCTGGGTGAGGTGGTAATTGACCTCCCCAAACTACTTCCGGATCCACGGCTCTATCCAGGCACCTTTCTCTGATGTCTTCCAAGCATTCTGACACTCCTGTAGAAGCTGTTGTCTGGCAACTGTCTTGAGTACGCCCTCGTGCTTCCTCTTAAGCTCGAGGGCTCGAAGTTTTATCGGAGGGACACCCACAATCACCTCTATTGCTTCCGCAGACACAGTCCAGTATGCTGACTGTATTTTGAGCGCCGCTCTTCGCTGTATTGAAGTGAAGCGGCGTTCATTACGCTTTACCTCTAAATCTTCATACCAGACGGGGACTGCATACATCACGATCAACGTGGCGACCGACAGTAGCAGCCGTCTCCTACTCGCCCTTGGTCCATCCTTGTTGTTCATGATTCGCCCGAGGTCGGCCAGCACCTGCTCCGCTCTTTCAGATGTTCTTCTTACGTGAGTAGCTGATCCCCTTCACCGCTCTAGCCAGCCAGACTCCAAGGTATTTGCCCTCCCTGGAGTCTGTGACGATGTATCCATCGACCCTGACACGTATTGGCCGGAGTCTCCGTTTGCCTACCTTCGCCAGTATGGCTGTCTTCTTTGGTGCCAGGGTTAATTGCCAGTCATTAACCATCTGTACTGAAACGTTAGCAGTGTCCTCAACTTGTTCTTCTGTTTGTCCAGACATCAACAGGGCCAGGTCATCCGCGTATGCGACCGGCTGTACATTTGCTGTAAAGTTGATCCTCAGCAGGCCGTCGTACGTGATGTTCCACAGTAATGGACCCAGTACCGAGCTCTGTGGCACCCCACCGTATATGTTGAACTCCTCAGGACTTTTCTCGGTGTCAGCAATGAGGGTCCTATTGTTCAAGTAGTAATCAATCGTTGCCAGGAGGTAATCACTCACGTCCCTGGCATGTAGTTCTACAATAATGAACTTCCAGGGGACGCTACTGAAAGCGTTCTGGACATCCAAGAGGATCACCAACGGGATTCTCCTAATGCGCAGGGTGCCCGCCGCCGTGCTGCTGGCCATAGCTCGTACATGCTGAATGGCCTCCAGGGTGGACTTTCCTCTCCTGAATCCAAACTGGAGAGGTAAGAGTCCCCCCCTGGCCTCGATCTCATCCTGAAGACGCTCAGCTATCACTCGCTCATATTCCTTCCCTAGAGTGTTGATCAGGCACAGAGGCCTGTATTTAGTTTCCTCCCCCGGCAGCGTGCTGGGTTTGGGCAGCAGGACCAGCCTGCCGCGTTTACAACACTTCGGAGAACGCCCACCTTCTAATGCTGTGTTGATGCTGTCGAGTACGAGCCAGGGATGACGACCGACCCAGGAACTCCGTCCGGACCAGGGCTCTTCTTAGGATTTCCCCGTGCAGCAGCCCACAGTAGTTCTTCCATGGAGAAGCGGGTGACCTCCCCACGTTGTACTTCCGCTCTGTCGTCCTGCAGGACAATGAGTAACGACAAAATAGCTCTTTGCGTTTGCCCTCTGGTAAGCATGGTGAGGAGCCGACCAAATTGCTTCATGACGATTTGGTACGTCTTCCTCCAGTTCGTCGACCAAGTTCTTCCAGGCATTTGGAGGATTTGATCTCCTCGCGAAGTCTCCTCTTTGCTAGCCGATAGTCATTGGCTATCTGTTCAGGCGGGTCTCGGCCTCCTCTCCTTGCTTGGAGAAGCACCCTCCTCTTCGTCTGTGCTTCCCGTCGCAACTATCTCCTGAGACCACCAGTAGACAGGGCGTCTTCTTTCTCTTGCAGTTCTGGACTCTAACCGGCACCTCTCCTCAAGGGCGGCCATCAAACGTTCCGGGCTGGGGGGCTGCACGGGTCCAACCTCCTCTCCGACGTAGTCAACTATTCGCAGGGCGATTCCGCACTAGGCTTGCACAACGATGGCCTCTCACGCCTCGCCTAACTGCATCAACCTGGAAGGTGATGGCAAGATGGTCATTGTTAAACTCTTCTTCCAGGATCCACCACGCGGTAACCCTGTCAGCAAACACTTCGGTGGTAGCTGTGATATTGAGTACTGATCTTTTCCCCCTGCCGACAAATGTTGGGAGTCGTGGCGTGTTAATGACCACTAGTCCCAACGACGACAGGGTGGAATCCAGCTTGTATCCCTGAACTGTGGAGCGCAGTCCTCCCAATTTCTGACACTTCGCGTTCAGGTCACCGGCAAGTATCACCGGTTTCCTGAGTCCTCCAAATCCCGTGGCGTTTCCAAGAAGCCCTCGAAGGCACAGTTCGGGGAGATGTATGATGACGAAGCTTGATAACTCTACTGTGACATATCCTTTCCCGCTAACAGAGTTCACCACAGCGAGATAGCCCCTCACAACACTGATCGCCGCATCGCTGTCCTCATCCAGCAACCAGGGGCCAGAAGAGACTAGCCTCCGGTTGGGCTCAGAGGCGAGGATCAGACGCTCTCTCATTGGTCATACCATTATCAGTTGACGCACTCCAAGCGAGATCCTGGGCTGCAGCGCACCTGTTCATGTTAAGTTGTAGGAATTTCACTATTAATTCCTACAAGCCTTGCTGCGCGTCCTGTGAGCCTGCTCGCAGTATAGGCACTTGGTGGGTGCGATGCAGTCCAGTCTCTTGTGTCCCGACACACCACAATTATAGCATCAGCCGGACCTGTCCGGTCCCTTGTAAGATGAGGCTATATGGCCATTACTCCAACAACGACAGCACGATTGGTCTTGCTGGCGCACCTCTACCCGGCACGACTGTCATCCAACTAGTAGCCTGCCAGAGGAGAAGATATGGTATGCCTCCTTGGCTAACAGGACTAACGTAGCATTTTGTGTGGCTCCGTAAGCCGGCCGGATGTACGTGACCACCGCCATTGTGGTCTCTCCAACCTTTTTTCATACTGCCTGCAGTACCTCTTCTTTCGTAACTTCACAGTCGAGGTCTTTTACATGTATAATTTCTTTTCTTGCTAGTCTTCCTCAATCCGCCATCCGTACTTCAAGTGCATCAACCAACATTTTTTTCTTTAGGCTCTTTATGTGTTTTCCTCGGTCCTTCACCTTTACTTCGACGGTATCATATTGGCCCTTTCTCACGGAGATGATGCTTTCCGTCATTTCATCACCCACCGTTGTTTTTATCTTACGCAACAGGTCCGCATAAGATACTCCCTGCTGCTTCAGAACTACGGTGGAGGCATTGGTTAGAGCCTTAGATGGTGTGGCGGCCACCTCGGGTGGAACAAATACCGTCACTTCTCTTTTGTGTTTCCTCACCCAAATCTCTGTGGCTTTCAGCGTCATGTCTGCTAGCTGGGGTTGTAGCACCACAACTGCCAGCTCACCCACACGAATTTCCATGATCTGATCTAGCTCTTGCTGAAGTTGGCTCAGATGGTCAGCTCCTTCACCCCGAACGAATACTGCAAATCTATCAACCACGGGCTGCTGTGTTTTGGCCGGTCCAAAGACGTTTGGAGTAGATCCTCAAGAGAACTCTACCCTATCTTTGTTGTCTGTTTTAACTTTGTCTTCCTTCTCAATTTTGTCTTTTATGCTTACATCAGAGCCACTGCTAACCTTTCTCCTCCGTTTCTTATGATTAGCAGCGGTCTCTGAGTGTTCATCAGGAGTGAGGTCTTGTTTCACAGCTTGTAATTGCTCTGAACTGTTGTTACATTGCTCTCGTTCCTTGTGCATGTTTGCTAATTATTTAGCAGACTCCTCGGCGCTAGGTGTAGGCTCTGCGTGCATAATATTGTATTTGACAGGTCAAATAACAAGGGGGGGGGAAAAAGTGGAAAAATTTTTGCCAGATATGAAATAATATAAAAAACAGTGCCCCGATAAAGAGTTATAGAGGAAACGCAGTTTCCCTTCAGGAGATCGGACTTAGAAAATTTTCCAAATTCAGCAAATCGAATTCAAATCTCCCGGTGGATTTGAATTGCCGCCTGGCCGAGCACAGAGAATAAAATTTGTATCTTAGAAACTAAAGCAGTTGATTATACACAAGGTTGGCAGCACTGCCAAAAAGTCGTGTAAACAGCAGAATCTCTAACAAGATCCCTAACAGCAGAATCTGGCTAACAATAGGTTAACCATGTGCTCAAAAGTTTAACAGCTAATATCTTATTAATTATTTAGCCCAATCTTTTAAAACTAAACACAAGTCTTTAAATAATTGCTAAGAATGTTTTAACTTAAAAATGATAAAAATATACTATTAAATACGGTCACCTGGGCGTAGCCGAAGTACACGTATATCACTAAAGTTTATACACTGTTTTTTTCATGAAATAACGAACCGAAATTAGAAAATTATTGTTCAAATCAAACCTTACAACTAGACGAACAAGATAATATATCGCATATAACACAAAAACCGCAAAAAAAAAAAAAACACTATTTGAGAGTGAAATAGCAGGAGCGCCTATCACAGCACATTGTTTCCCCAGATGTTGGGCTCAGAACAATTGAAGCATACTTAGCTTTTCTCTATCAGTGGACTGCATTTTTTCAAGAGTTCTACTCTATGATGTGCCAGTTTGCAGCAAAAACCATTTCTCATAGCATAATAGACTGGTAGAGCTCAGGGTAAGTAGTAAATGACTATTGGAAATACACACCATTACTTTCAAAGACAGAACTTCCGAGTGCTGTTCAATGCAGTACCATCCTTTCACTTTCATCTTTTCACGGTATCAACTTTTACAAACCGATGAAGATAAGAAGTATTCCAACCTAATCTCTTTCTGTTTAGCCTCTGGAATCACTATAAGGTATTACTTCAGAGGATGATTGAGGATGTATGAATGTGAATGAAGTACAAAGATTTGATGCATTTAAAGTGATCTGCAGACTAGAAGAAAGAGCTTACTTTGAAAATCTATCTAAGCAGAAAAACAGAATGATGTAGTGCACCATATATGTGGGACTCTCATCATTCTTCACATTTTTTTATATAGTGTTATTAAACATTAAGATATAATAGAAGTTTCTACTAAAACATTATTTCTAACTTACTTTCTTTTTTTTTTTTAAATAAGTCAATAGAGATAAGTTTCAAAGTTCCAATTAAAAAATCATTCTAATATGCCAAATTGAATAGTAATAATTGCTGCATTTAAAAACTAGATTAATGTGACCTCAAGCTTTTTGCATTTGCTCATTAAATTGTTATAATTTACGACAATGTATTAAATTAACAAAATTAAAGAAGATTATAATCTTCTTTAATTCATCAAACAACTTTTATAAAAATAGACTTTAATAACCAATAATTCTTCTGAGTTCGACATTATAATGATAATTATAATTACACTTGTACCGCATTATTTCAATTTTAATGCAACTGAATGGTTAGGCTCTTTCATGGTTTTCATTCTGAGCTTGTGTAAATGTTGTTTGATTTGCGACTTGTGTCAGTTAAGTGTAGTTGGTAAAAGTGTATCTCATGGTTGCTAAGGACTGCTTTCAAATAGGTCAATATATTATTTTTCTTTAAGATGATTTTCTTTTAACCAATTTAGATAAGTTTTCAGTCGAGAACAAGTATTTAACTATTTATGGGTGCAGGGACATTCCTTTTGGAACTTATTTGTATGTGATTGATTTATTTTGTTATCTTGAAATAAATATAGCATCCATACTAAAAAAAAAAAAAAAAAAAAAAAAAAAAATTGTAGGAAATTTTTTTACTGTACCAAAAACTAAGGATGCAATCTATTCAGGCCCTGACATTCTTAGTAAGGGAAATAATACATCAAGGTTAAAAAATTGGGTTAGAAGTGAAAACTTCATCCACATTTTTTGGACTTTACAATTACTTTTCTTGTAAGCTATTGGAGATGCAATAATATTTGAAACTACTGCATAGCAAACTAATAATTTTTATCCATAATCTGTATCTAAGAATTTTAATATGGCCTATTTTACTATTGGAACAGAAATCGGCATAAAATTTTTCACTAGCTATAGCTGAAAAACAAACTATTTCCAGATCTATGTATACTCTTATATTAACTTATACCAGTTTAATTATGTTGATCAGTGAACTACCTATAGCACAATTTAGCAACTTGTCTCAAAAATTAGAATATAAGAACTTTTAAAATTCTCTTTATTTGAAGTAATGAAGTGCATAAAGTGCATGAAGTGTGGTTTTTATTCAAATACACCAGAAGGGCTATGTATACTAGCCCCAATAATAGTTTAAAAGTGGTTCTCCCACACAACGGTAACAAATATCCATTGACACCAATCGCTTATGATATTAATTTTAAAGAGACATAGTGATAAAAGACGTTCTTGAAAAATTAAATTAAAAAAAATATAGCTGGAACATATGAGGCGATTTGAAAGTTATAGCTTTTTTGTTAGGAATTCAGTTAGGCTATACTAAATACATGTCCTTTCTTTGAGAATAGGACAGCCGAGTTAGAGATAAACATTATGTTACCAAAAAGTGGAAGAAATGAGACAACTTAACTCCAAATTAGAAAAATATTATTCATGAGCTTTTAGATGAATCCAAAAAAATATTTTTACCCCCTCTCCATATCAAGCTAGGACTAATGAAAAATTCTATAAAAGCTATGAAGGAAGATAGTGCCGGATTTTTGTACATCAGACAGAAATTTTTCTTATGTAAGTGAAGGAAAGATTAAAGAAGGAATATTTATTGGTTCTCAAATAAGAGAATTGGTCAAAAGTGAAGTATTTAACTCAATGTTAAATAATGTAAAAAGTGCAGCTTGGGTTCATTTAAATACATTTGCAAAATTTTCTCGGCAAACAAAAATCCGATTATCACCAAGATATTGTTAATCAACTTCTTACTTTACATAGCTATGGGATGTAATACGTTTTTGAAAATAAATTTCCTCCACTTACTTCTGGAGTTTTTCCTGGACAACCTCAGAAACATAAGTGACGATCACGATTAACGTTTCCATGAAGAAATTTCGGTGATGGAAAGTCGGCATAAAGGGAAATTGAATACTAACATGCAAGCCATTACCGTTGGACATTAATTCAGGGTGTGCCTGAGGTTATTGATAAAAGAAAAGCATCAGCGAAATCATCCCAACACAGGTATATGCATATCATGCAAAATTATAAATTTTACAGATTTTAACTATATTTTACCTTTTCTTTTTATTTGAAGCATAATTTATTTAATTAAAACTAAGAGTGATAGAAAAACTGTATTTACAAATATGTAATGTACACAAAAATGCAATTCAAGAAATGGTATCACATCTAAAGAAATATTGAAAAAAAATTTTTTTTGTCTCTTATTGTATTTAATGACACCAAGTTTTTATGTTAATTTAGTTATCAATAAGTTAAAATAACATGGTTTTATTTTTATCATCTCAAACTCAATTACCTGAAGTAAACAAATTATTTTTCTTTGGTTGATTATTGTTCACCATAGTTTTAACTGCATTACGTTTAGAAAAACTTGAATTTAAAGAAGTAGGCTGATATCTATATTTTGTTTTCAAATGTAATATTACCATTTTCATACAATTTTAATGACGTAATTTATCTTTCCATTGATAGGTAAGAAATAAAAATTTATTTCCCATCAAAGAATTAAAAATAAACACAATGACTCAGATTAAGCCTAAGTTTCAATTTTGAATAATTTAGCAAGAAATATAAGTAAGTTAAATATAAATAATTAAAATATCTAAATGAATAGCCTACAGACATTTCTCCAAATATTTTAGGTCAAAAAAATATTTTTCGAAGTGCATTAAATAGTTAATTGTAAAATTATCAAACTCAACTGTAAAGTTAAATAAATGTCATTTTATAATAATTTTCTTTGACAAAAATATCAAACTATTAGATACAAGTATTAAAATATAAAACATAAATTTTCCTAAAAAAAAAAACTGCTCTTTAAGAATTTAAAAAAAATAATATAAACAAGAAAAGATTTCGGATATTACAAAAATCATTAAATCCCCTTGGTTTTTTTTTTAAACCTCCGGAACACGTTATATCTTCAGAAAAGTAATTATGTACTAAAATTAAGCAGAAAAATCAATTTTTGAAAAAAATGTCTGAGTTCATGTGGCGTCGTAGGTATAAAAATGAAGATATTGCTTTGTTTTATCCATGTGCTAGTTAAGTAAAGTTAAGTTCATATAACCCATCGGGTTGCCGGCCTCTGTGGCCAAGTGGTAGCGTCTCGGCTTTTCATCCGGTGGTCCTGGGTTCGAATCCCGGTCAGGCATCGCATTTTCACACACGCTGCACATCATTCATCTTCATCCTCTGAAGTGATACTTGATTGTGGTTTCGGAGGTTAAAAAAAAAAAAAAAAAACCATCGGGTTGATCTAATGGTTAACGCGACATTGCAAATCAGCTGATTTCGAAGTCGAGGTTCAAATCCTAGTAAAGATAAAAATTTTTGTACGGATTTGAATACTAGATCGTGGATACCGATGTTCTTTGGTGGTTGGGTTTCAATTAACCACACTTCTCAGGAGGGGTCGACTTGAGGTTGTACAAGACTACACTTCATTCACATTCATATATATCATCCTCATTCATCATCAAAAGTAATACCTTACGGTAGTTCCGGAGGCTAGGCAGATAAAAAAAAGCAGTAGATCATAATGTGGATTATTCTCGCCCTCTTTTTCATATTTTATTACCAAAATAGTTAAGGGATGAAGTTAAATAACAAAGTTTTAAATATCTTAAGAAAAATGTCCTACTGAATCTCAAAAAAAGACTTATATTTGGAAAACTTTCATAAATATTTTTGAAGAATTTCCCAATTTTATTTATTACTTAAAATAGTAATTCTTAATTTTACTAAAAATAGTAGTACTGTTCAGGGGATACGGTTGTAGTGGAACGATGGTAAATAATTTTTGTACCAAGGACCAACCGTAAAATGATCATCTTTTTTTTTTTGTTTAACCTCCGGAACCACCGTTAGGTATATTTTCAGAGGATGAGATGAATGAATTGTAGCGTGTGTGAAAAATCCCATGCCTGACCGGGATTCGAACCCGGGACCTCCGGATGAAAGGCCGTGACGCTACCACTCGCGCCACGTTAGCCGGCTAAATCCCCTTGATATAACAGTAAAAATATATATAGCTTTATAAAAATCTTAGCCTTTGTCCTGTTATAATTATTGATTATTATTTTTATTAATAATTATTAAAATGTTATGTATATATATATGATTTCTTTTTTATTTAACATGAAGTAGCAGTACTATGAGGCTAAATTTATATTTAGATCCTCGTTATTTCTTTACAAGAATTTATTCCAATTTTTTATCCAATGTTAGAAGTGAACTGTAACTTCAATTAAAAATAATGTTAAAAGAAATAAAATCACTAGTAAAAAAAATAAATATAGAATTACCATAAATATTATTTGAACATTTGAAATTTGCATCATTGAATTTAATGGATCAAATGCAGGATTTATTTTGATTAGCTGCATGTCCTAAAGAGATAAGCAACGGTTTTGTTTAGTATAGATGTTGTGATGGGAACTATTGAGCAGTTGTAGAATGCTAGTCACGTTGTAAATCAAAATTGAAGCGGTAGAATTATCCCTTAAACCTCACATTCACTTCATAACACAATTGGGTCTTCCGCAAATCCGACAAAAAATTTGGCCTAAACTTTATTTCTATTTTTATAATAAATACTGTAAAATTATTTTTCCTAACATTTTCATCTGTAAAAAGTAAATTAAAAAAATTATTTGTTTAAAATAAAAGTGACTATGAACATCATATGGTTAAAAATAGTAATCTAATAATATAGGCTTAAGATCTACACAATCTAAAGCTTTAGATCTTTTACAAGATCTAAAAGTTAACAACAAAACTTGGTTCTTTTTCTTTATTCCCCCCCCCCAAATAAAATAATTTTTTTTCTCCACAAACTGGTATAAATATATTCGAAAAGTAAAATTATGAACTAAAATTAATCAGAAAAATCACTTTTTGAAACAGATTTATGATTCATGTGGCGTCGCAGGTATAAAAATGAAGATTATTTTGAAAAAATTCTGAAAGATATTGTTTTGTTTTATCCATATGATAGTTAAATTAAGTTAAGTTCATATGGTGTTAAGTTAAGGTAAGTTCATGTGGCGTCGCAGGTATAACCCACCGGGTTGGTCTAGTGGTTAACGCGAGATCGCAAATCAGCTGATTTCGAAGTCGAGAGTTCTAAGGTTCA
>JAAAKQ030256445.1:0-10837 GCA_010016005.3 Zanna intricata | reverse complement strand
TTTTACATATAATTAAGCCTCACAAAGTCCAACCCCAGGTAAGTGTCTTGTCACAGAATTTATTTATGTTCTATTGCAAAATATGTCTAGAGTAGAGTGGTAAATGAGAAATTTAAAAGACTGGGAAGAGAAGAAAAATATAATACAGTATAAATTTAGTTGAATGTGTAGAATAAACAGAAGAAATTTAAGACGTCTGAAGATTAGTTTATAGAATAATTTTTTTTTTGGGTGAAAAATGGTTTGGCATTATCATCACCCGGAATAAAATTCAATAAAAGAAAAAAAATTGTAAAAAAACTAGACTACAGTGAAAACTAAAAAATTAAACAAAAACTAACTACGCATATGTTAAAATAATTCTTCAGCACTAGAAAATACTATATTCAATTTTAAATTTTGTGTAAAATATTAACACTTCATAAAAATAGAATACCTGGTCTAAAATTCCTTTTTATTGCCCAGAATTTGGTGAACATTTCTATGTAATTTAAATTTACATCACATAACATATGCAATCCAAGTATATGCAAGTAAGTAGTGCGCAGTCATGTGACAGTTGCATCGTACACATAGTGGTGTGTGTCCAGCTAACATCAGGTACTTTTGTGTAATTCAGTATGTCCTAATCGACAGAGGACCACTTCCTTATGACAAATTTTTCTGCATGGGGAATTCCATGGCAACACAGGCTCTTTAATGTGTTGTATTTTATTATAAACGGCAGTTGTCCAGTTAGCTTGCCACTTTGCTCAAAGAGGCTGCTTTATACAATTAATAAAGTCAGAAGTAGCAACACAACTGGGGAAGAGAGGTTGATTACATGTGTCTTTACCAGCAGACTCTGCATGTCATTACCCATTCCCATGTGGCTAGGAATCCAACAGAAAATCACTTATATGTTGCAATGGTTCAACTCAGCAATTGCATTGCAGATTTCAGTGACAAAAGGATGTCTAGAGTAAAAATCTTCTAAAGCTTGGAGTGCACTACAAATAAGAATATGATAGTATTTTGGATTAACGATATTCAGTGCCTAATTGATAGTGTTCAGTTTAGCTGTAAATATAACTGTAATATTAGACAAACCAAACATATATATACATTCTGTTATTAAGAATAAATGTGCATCCAACAATATCATTCTGTCTCAATCCATCTGTTTATACTATTGCACCTGGGTTTATTTTTGAGAGATTGTGAAAACTTTTCTGAAAGAAGATAGGTGGTGTAGATTGCTTCTTGTACATGGTAAGATCAAAAATAAAATTTATAAGGTTGGTTCTCCACAGGAGGATATGAACAGGGATATGTTGGAAAAATAGAAGGTATGTCAATGTTTAAAAACTGTAGTAACCGTCTGTTGTACGTACATCCCTAAGTGCAGTAACACAAGAACGGTCTACGTATCTCTAAAGATTAGGATTTACAAGAACTGCGGTAAAAGCTGAGTAATTTGGCTGTCCTTTAAGATGAGCAAAGTAAAATGCTAGAAGTTAGTCACCTCTATCCCAAAGTGACAGTTCGTTGTACTCGACAAGAATGCTAGTGACAGGTTAAAGTTATGGTGATGGGGACATACAGGGCTGTACAGGAAGATATAACATTGGACAACAATCTGTTGAGAATAGTGAACAAATTTACATATTTAGGAGTGGACATAACAAGTGATAGAAGGATTTATCAGGAAAGGGCTAGAGTTTACAAAGTGTTAGGCATTATGGGATAAATAGGTTCCTCATTAAGTTAAAACGATATATATGAAGTTTTGTTTATTCTGATCATGACGTTTCTAAAACTTGGACAATCAATGAAGAAATGAGAAAATAACGTAGGTTGCAGGCATGTGAAATAAAGTTTTTACCAAGTTTAGCAGTAAAGACAAGGTTGAATAAGTTAAAAAGTATAAAAATCTACGATAACTTGAATAGAGAAAGTCTGAGAAATAGGAAGAGTAGAGTAGGTTGAAATAACTGGGTCACGTAAGAAGTCTGAAGGATAATAGAATTCCAAAGATTATGAAAGATTTGAGAGGCTTGGTAAATTCCAATATCCATAATATTCCACAAGTGGAACAGGAATAGATATGTATGTATGTATTATTTTAATTATTATTTCTGTAGAAATATTTCAAACTCACCATATGGTTTTCACAAACACAATAATTAGAATTAGAATTGATAACAATTTTAAATTACAAGCAAAAAGTAAAACATTGATCAGCTTCAGATACATTAAATGTTAAATAAAGAAACTTATCTATTGCAACAAAAGTGTTGATGTAAAAATATATATATATATATATATATATACTTTTTTTATATAAATAAATCAAATCTTTTTCATATTTATTCAGGAAATTAAACATACTAAACAACTAAACAATAAATTAATTTCTATATATATTTAATTATATTATAACAAATTAATATATATATATATGTGTGTGTGTGTGTGTGTGTGTAGTAAATAAATTTAATCTGAAATCATATGCACAAGATTAATTACTACCTAATTATGTATGATATGCCACCTCTGCTTCATATTTTTTTACTCATCCAACAAGCTGCCAGGTTTATTATTACTTACAATTTGTTTAAAAATAAAATTAAAACAAATATCAGAGGACATGCAGTTTAACGATAAGAAAGCCTACTGATGAAATGGCATTAACATTATAAATATAAGCAAATTAATGTAAATAAATGCCAGGTCATGGGCCACTGACCAATGAACACTTTTTTGTTGATTCTGCAGTCAAACATTAGCAACTTTGGCAATAGAAATGAAGTTATAATAAATAACCTAATTTTTTTTCATACATGAATAAAATAAGTAATATTTATTTATTAATTTTTCACTATTAACTTATACTTACATTAACATTTCGCCATAAATTATTTTTATCAAGAGCATTGACATTAATATCACTAACTCCTTGGTCTTGTCCTAAACTTGTCCACTGTTGAACACTACCAATGTTATTACTAGTCTGCATTAAACTGTTATCTGTAGAACCACGTGCGCATTTCATACTACAAAAGCGTCTTTCACGTGTATAAAAAGCATGTTTAACACCTATTGCTCCACATTTTTCACAAACGGCTAAAAAAAAAAGAAAATTATTGTATCAAGCAAGATAAATCTATGTATACCTCAAAATATTAATTATCATTTATGGAATAATATAAAGTAGTAAGTCATGACAAATATTTCCTTACAGTATTTTATGATCCTATTCTAAAAATATTTTTTTAGATTTAGCTGCATAAGAAAATTTTGACCGATTTGAAACCTGATTTGCTAAGTGACACTGAAAAACATTAACTAAGCTCAAATAAGTTCTCATCATCAAAATCGCTGATTAAAATAGCTTTGGTTAAATGAACATTTAACCAAATTATATTTAAATTACAGAACCAATTACTGAATATTCAGCCCAAAAAGGAATTAATGAATCTCTGTTATAGATAATTAGTTTAACTGGAGAGCAATGCAGGAAGTGCAAAAGTACTACAGCAATTAGTCAAAATGGCAAGCATACTTTAGTTCAAACAATTACTATTGTTTGTCTGGTTTCTCAAGTGACCCTGAAATTCAATTAACTTATTCCTTTGAGCAACCAAAGCCTTAATAAACTCTTTCACCCAGTTTTTTTTGGAAGGATGCCATACACCAGCATGCTATCACAATTAATTAATCTTATCACAATCTACATTACTAATGAGGACAAAATGATATATGAAAAATCCCACACATTTAATTTTAGAGAAAAACTCCAGATCAAATAAATAGCTTATCTATCTTTAAGCCAATCTGTTCATTACACAAACCCTTGGGTGATCAATTAATTAATTGACTACCATCAATTCATTTTGTTCCAACAATGAAATGAATATTTATATATGACTGTACCAATTGATAAATAGATATGACTCTAGGGTGGAAGGAACTGGGGCCTACCCAATAACTCTTGGTTAAAAGCTCTTCAGAATCAAAATTCTGGATGGGGAATACAGATGAGGCTACATGCAAGTCATAAGGGCTAAGTTTATTCTCTTTATTTTATCATAATTAAAATAGAAAAACATTATTAATTTTTTTATTAAGTTGATTTTCAAAGAAAAGAAAGATAAAAGAAACATATAACAAATAGAATGTTAAAATCCAACAGTGAAGTAATAATGGTCACAGTAAAATATAAAATGCTTCTAACCACAGCCTGCTTATATATCTTACAATTAAAATAAAATGTCCAGATCATTGGCCAGAAAACAGGCGAATATCAAATTTCCAAGGATACCAGAAGAGAGCATCATGACTAGCTGGCAGAAGCAACTGACATAAACATTGACTGCCCAAACTGGTTGACAAACCAGATTCAGCGCAAGTAGCTGATCAATAAGCTGAAATCATAATTTTAAAGTGAGTCTGTCCATTCTTTATCAATAATTTCATATATATCATGACTGTTTTTTTTTTATTAAAATGTGAAGAGAAGTCATAGTAGTAAATGGAAAAAAAATTTTGACAACATATTTATACTTTTTTGTACTCTGGATTAAACTTTTACAATATAATCTGCAATTAGACATAATTTCAAAATCAACTAATTTGGTCAAGTTCACAATAATTTGTACACTCGTCAAAGCACTTTATTTACTAATTTTATAGAAATGGCAGTATAATACTTTTCTTAAATTAGTATAAACAAAATACAGATAAAGAAGTCAGTACAAGATATTTTTACAAAAAAAAAAAAAAAAAAAAAAAACAATCCACTACTCAGTAAATTTATGCTATTAAAAGTAAAATTGTGTCAAAGAACCAGAGTATAACTTGCCTAGTTTCACCAGGAAAGTTAAGTGATGAATTTAAGTAGGCAAATAAAAAAGTAAAAAAATTATTCTAGTCTTTGAGTAAATTCTGAGAAACAAGACCCACGATGACCGCCTTCCAACCTTTGACCAGTTGTAAACAAATTAATTGGTGTCAATGATCTACATTCAGAAGTTATTGTACAAAATTTCATAAAAATCATTAAATTCAGTCCAAGGATATCAAGCAAAACAATAATTGATGAAAAAAAGCACAAAATCTTATTATCTGCCACCAGTGAATGAAATGACCCAAATATATACTAAAAGGACAAAATATTGTAATGGAATAATCTGATCAGTACAAGAATGAGACTGAGATAAAACACCAAATAAAATTGCATGCTTGCCTCCTTTACAAGAGTCTGAATAAGACCAAATACTAGCAGTTTAGACAGTTCCCTAAAAGGCAGTAAATTATATGAAAATATTTACTTCCCTTTGTGTAAAATTTTGAGATAAAACACACATAAAGTATATCCATGCCCTCTTGACCAATTATAAACAAAATTAAATTGCATCAATACTTCATATACAGAAATCATAGTGCCAAATTTTATCTGTCCATTCAGTCAAGTAAAGAAGCCAACATACACACACATGTAAATACATTCTTCTAGAATTTTTCAGTGCTGAAATTTATGGTTTTTTTGGTTATGAAATATCATCTGTAAAATTCTCATGTGAAAATCTGAGCAGATGAACATACTGTCCTTTGTGTAATATAAAGTATACATATAAAGCTAAACATTATAACTACATACGGAATAGCGCACAATATGATCCAACATTTCTTTTGGTAGTAATTGTTTAAGTTAATAATATTATTAATGTGTTTTATGTTTTTTGTTGTTCATGAATATTAGTTTCTTCTCTTTCTAAGCGCGCTGTTTGTGTATTGTTCCAAGATGGCTGACAAAGTAAGACTGACTGTTGAACAGCACATTAAGACTGTTGATTTTTAATGAAACAAAAAGTGTGATACTTACACAAAGATAGTTTTGTACACATTTTCAAACTCAGTCATTGCCCTCATTTCAAAAACAATATGTAGACTTATGGTCTCCAGTGTTCGTTCTCCACAGAATGTTGAAGCTGTCATAGCAGCACCTTGCTGAGAAGCCCGGGAAAATCAACAAGAAAAGTAACAGGACAACTTACGACTTCTAGGCAGACTGTACATGAATTATAAAAACTGATTTGCATTTGTATCCATACAAAATAACAGTGCTGCCTAAATTAACGGTTGACAACAAACATCAAAAAATGACATTCACTGAAAGGACTGTGAACCAAAACGTATTGTTGAACAATGCTTGCTTTTCAGATGAGGCATTTTCACTCAGACGGGGTTGTTAATAAACAAAATGTCCAATTTTTGGGCTTCCAAAAATCCACATATGATTCATGAAAGAGTGCATCATGTTCCATGAATTACAGCATGGGCTGCTATTCAAGTCATGGGGTAATGGACCATTCTTTTTTGAACAGAAAGTGAACCATAATTTAAACATGCTGCATAATGATGTTACTCAGCTTCTTGCAAAAGGGTTTAGATTAGAAAATGAGTGGTTCATGCAGGATGGAGCCAGACCACACTCAGCAAATGTTGTTTTAGACTTTCCGCATGGAACTTTTAACATAAATGTCATTTCAAACCAATTTCCTAATAGTTTTGTGTGGACAGATCTGGCCCCCAAACCGTCCTAATTTAAATCCGCGTGGTATTTTCTTTAAAGATTTCTAAAGGAAAAGATTTTCCCTAAACAACCTTGTACAGTAATGGAAATGAGAATGATGATCATTGAAGTGTGCAATGAGATAACTTAGGATATGTACTGTTGAGTTACTAACAACACAGGAGTTCGTGTTGAAGTTGCTAGATGTGATGATGGTGCTCATACTGAACATGTGATAAGAACATAATCTCCAAATATATAGTAAATACGTTATATTTTACTTTTCTGTATTGCGATTTAAATAAATATTTTTTAAGAAAACTAAATTTTCAATCATTTTGTGCGCCTGTAGTTGAAAAAGTAAATATAATAAATAAAATCTAATTAAGTATGCATTATATAAATCAAATTTAAAACTAATGTATGTCTCATTTATTTATATTAAATAATATAAATTACCCATTCCATCACGCTGTATGGGAATAACACTGAGATCAGTATCACGTTGATAGGCAATAGGTGTTTGTAATTTCAAAGCCGGATGTTTAATTGGTTTTATTTTACGTGAAGCAGGCTGATTACCAGCAGCTGTCTGAGTTGATGTTGTAGTAACATACTTCGCAGATGCAGACCCATCTTCCATATATGGATCTTCCAATTCATCAAGATACATAAAACCATCAACTTCCTATTAAAAAATAAAAACGGTAAAAAAAAAAATTATATAATAAAAGTTAGACAAAACATAATAAAATCTGAATAAATAGAAGTTTAAGAGATAAAAAAATTTTTTATTATTAACAGCATTTTGTTGAATACAGAAATTTATTTATGGGCTATTATATAAAAAGCAGTAAATAAACAACAATTAATTATCTTACCAAAACCATAAGTAGTGTGTTTTACATAGAAGAATGCTACTATTTTGTACTGCACCATCCACATCGTACCAATTCTTCATATGATTAATTATATCACTTGAACTAAATGTTATAATAAAAAAGGTTTAAATCTTAAATACTGTATCAGAAGAAAAACATTGTGAAAATGCTGGTAATTTTAATGTAGAATTTAAATTTTTTTACGATCTAAAATTTACAAAATAAATTGTAATTTAAATTAGATAAATTATGGTACTTTTGGTAATTGCTGCTTTAAAAAATAAATTGTTTAAATTTGTACAGTATATAAACCATTAAAAAATTTTGCTGTTTCATTGTTAATGCTTTAGCTGTTCTATTTTCAGTTAACATATAGCTTAAAATATGATAAACAATCTTGGAATTACTTTTCACTGAAGAAATTTCTCACATATGAAACATACGGAAAATGCTAGGTTACAAGATCTGCTTCCTGCTGTATCTGCAGTACTATCACTGCTATGGTCTCGTTGTTTACAAAGGCTTCCATCTCTGACATTTAGATCTCAATGGTAGTTGATCAAATGTGGAGTGTGTTAAGATATTAATCATAAAACGTGAAGGGTAATCATACTGTATTAATATAATTGAAATCAATAATGTTTGTTATCATTCATTTCCTATAATCATTAATAATCAATATGGCATCATTAGAAACTAGTTATATGAATTAAATGCATGAAAATTTATATAATAAAACATGACAAGCAAAACAAAATCATTTAAAACATTGTTATGAAAAAATACTTCATTTATTTCTTAAAATATTGTATTAAAAAAAAAATCAAAACCAAATATTTTCCTTTTCTTCCTAAACTAGCTAAATCTTACTATTAAAGAGAAAACTTAACATTAAATGTTTGGTGTAATTCGAGGGATAAGAGAGATACCCAACTGAATCCAATATCTATAATAAAGAGATTTAATTATCTACAAGTTTCAATAAACTAACTAATAAAATAAAATGGCTTTTCCCCAATAAAAGATCAGTAGAAATCACTATTAAAGTGATTTCTACTGATCTTTATCTGATCTTATATATCTACTGATCTGATAAATTTCTACTTATGTACTGTACTGAGGTACATAAGCGCAGAGAAATTAGCATGGATGAGAGTACAAAAGGGAATGGGCAGTGTGGGAATCTATACATCAGTAAATAGAACAACATTAGGTTTCAAAGATTTGACAAAATTTTAAAGAAGAACTTTGAAAATCTTCAACTTTTCCGCAGAAACCCCCCCCCCCCCCCCGACAATATGGATTCTTACTTCTAAGCAAACTGTAATTATTACTGTAATCAAAATGTAAACCACAAACAGAATAAAATATATTATTTTCTTTCTGAAAAGGAAGAGAAAATATGCTGGTACAGCCTCTCTATATTAGAATGAGGAAAAATAATAACAATCACAGTAATAAAGAAACATCCATGTTTGGCAAGCAGAAATGTTTGCAGCACCACACAAATTTTACAACAGCAAGTTATTTCAAAGAAAAATGACTATCTGCAAGAACTATCAGATATACTATACATACCATAAATAACAGCCACAAATTTGACTCTAATTTAATTATGAATTTGAGAGGCATATTACTCCAGACATTTTATACATGAAAAATAAATGCCTCCTGAAAATTTACAAGTTATTATTTTTTTACGAACTAACACTGAACTGCCATACTGGATTGAAAAGATATTTCAGAATTACCTTTCTCTTAACAAAATTATTTTAATTATCAACCATTTAATCTATTTCATACAATTTTCATTTATTTTTGTATTATGCTAATTTTTTAATCTAAAATTATTTAAATCGGCTTCAATTATCTGCTTTAGCAGCCCTAGTTTTTGTTTAGCTTTAGTTCTGACCTGCTTCCTTCTAGTACTAAATTTAATCCCTCTCTGTGCTTGACTTGATCTTTGCACTTTGTATTTCATACATAAGGCCGCTAGATTAACCTCAAACATCTTCATTTTGACAAATGAACTTCATTTATATTCAACAATCTTTCAGTAAAATCTTTTTAAAATTTCCTTTTTATTTTTTGGCCTCTGAATTCATTCATAAAAGAACATTTACAAATACATTTTTAATAGGTTTTTTAATCTCTTTAACTCTGTTAGATATCTATTTTCTATAAGAAACATTTTCTTGCTTGGTTAGCCTACTTTTACTCTCCTATTTAGTCCAATTCATTTACAGCAGGAAAAATTTGCAATTATGACCACAATAAAGTGCTTAACTTTAAAAAAAAAAAAAAAAATTGTTATATTAACTGACCAATGGTGCTCCTCGACTGCGCATGTCATCCAAACAGGGAGTACTGTCTTGGAAGTACTGATTTTCTAATGGATGTGGATCAAGCATAACTTCTGCAGAATCATTCTGTAGGAACATATCGCCCATCCACACTAGGCCCAAGTCTAAAAAATAAATAACTAAATGATAACTACAACCAGTACACATGTAAATAGTTCAAAACATGAGGTAGCATTTCCAGTTAACTCCAAACGATCAAAATGTATTTTTACCACTTTAGGCAATCTCCTTTTCAAGCTTGTATAGGTTCATTGTGAATTAACAATAATTTTATGTAAACTAAAAATATTTTTAATTCATTATTCTTTTTGTTAACAATGTTTTGTTTTGTTAACAATCTTGCCTATTATGACATAAGGTTAGAAAACAAAATGTTATTTTACCAGGATATTTTTCCATTATTTTTAGTTACTGTTTCTAGAGGTTAACACTATTATTAAGTTTTATATAATAAAATTTTTATCCTTTATTAGCAAACTTTTTTCTTGTATAAATAAACAAATATTTTCTAATGAGAATTCTATAAATTATTTATTTTAACCAGTGTAATTAACTGAGGAAAACAATTTTTTTTATGTACATTGTATTTTATATGATAGAATATTCTTAATAATAATAATAATAATGGAAAAATATTTAAACATTGATAATAACCACCATCTATTTAATAAATTGAATCTATCTTTCTTAGAGCACACACGTAGCAAGCGGGAGCTAAGGGGGCTATAGTCCCCCCAAAATTTATTAGACTTTATCACTGAGGGGTTAAATCCAATACGCTGGGTCCAAAAGTCCATTTTTAGCATTTTAAATTTTCATAATGTATAACATCTCAAAAGCATTTTCATAGAATTTGAGATAAATCTGTACATAATCATCTCCCTATTCCTTAATAGCCTTCTATACCTTCTTCTTCTTCTTTCTATACCTTCTTCTTTTTAGCCTTATATACCTTAACCTGCCATTACTCAACCCTGCAAGAGTAATGCTGTTACTTGACATGTGAGCGCCGTGTTCTCGGATGCAATACTAATAAA
>JAAAKQ030256434.1:0-10837 GCA_010016005.3 Zanna intricata | reverse complement strand
TAGTAATTCTACTTCCTAAATAACAAAATTCTTCTACCTCGGTAATCTTTTCTCTTCCTATTTTTATGTTCAGTGGTTCATCTACATTATTTCTACTACATTTAAATAAATTTAGCACTTTAAATATTATTTAATTTTACCGTTCGCCTATAAAGTCACAACACAGCAGACAATTATAGCAGCTGTACGTCAGCGTCCACACCAGCCCCTTGTGGTAAAAGGGAGTACTAATGACGAAACATACCTACTTAACCACTAGTTGATTTAGATCATTTTCTGGGATGAGTCCGATTTTGAAATATTTTATTTTTGGGGAGGGGATATTTAATTTTTTAATTTTAACCAAATGTGCCTAAGAAAAATAATATTTGAAAATTATTACAATTTTTTTGGAGTAGAGGAGCAATTTATTAAAAAGACTTTTACACAAAAGATTTTTTTTTTTATAACTGTTCATAAAAATGTTTTAAAAAAAGATTAGCGGCCTTTGAAAATCTGAAAATCGATATCCCACACCACTATATTTGTAACTTCCAATGCGACCCCAAGTGGAGGATTTTAGGTGCCGGGGAATAAGAGGGGATTACAGCCCCCATTTTGTGAAGGAAAATCTTTTGGGCACAATGAGAAGCCACTAGAAAAAAGTTCAACGAAAAATCACCCCTTCTACTGTCTTCTATAACACTTCAAACTTAAACCATTTTTAGGGGTGCAGTAAAATTTAGGAAGATCTTATTACAAAAGTTATTTTCTTTATTAATATTCACAAAATCATAAAAAAAACCTTAATTATGCAAAAATCTGGAGACGTTTTCGTTTTCCCCCTCCATCCCCCATCCACCGATCTTTGAAATTGAAAATTTAGTAGTATCACTGCCCCTACTATAGATATATTATAGCCATATTTGAAAATCGGTCAAGTAGTTATGAAGATATAAGGCGATTTACACGCCAACATTAATTTTGTAGAGGAAATTTTGAGAAAAGATAATGTAATAAATATAAGAAGTTACATCTCCAACAAATACCGGATCATTAACGGTCCATCAATCAGCTGAAACACATGGAGTCTTTTCAGCCTCCTCATGTTCTCACTGTTGTTGTAATATGGTGAAATACTAAAAGGTTAGAAAGTAGAAAGAAAATTTTATTGTTATTTAATGTGAATGACCGTAGAAAGACGGATGCAAAAATGCTGAAACAATTGTAACATCGGGATCGGATAACCTGCCGAGAATCGCTGACGGTGGCAGTCATGTGCGTACGGGGGGAAGAACCAAGCAAGGTGCCGCGGATTGAATTGCTAACGGGTACGACCACGCGCGAGCAAGGTAACAAGGAAATGACCAAGCAAGGAAACGACCGAACAGATATATAGAAGGCGGCCAGTAAGGTCAGGGGGACTGAACGGTAGTAAGCGCGGAACCGCGTACGGTCGCGGCGGCCCGCGGTACGGCGGGATCGCACCGCGCCGTGAGAAAAGACAAAAGCAACATCGAACGGTATCCCCAAAGTTGCGGGTCGGTAGATTACTTAAATTGTCGCCAACATGTAATCGGTTAGAAGTTCCACAAAGGAATGTTAAGTAATCAGTACAGTTTTCGTTTTTCTATTGAAAATTTCGGTGATTCTCCTTCGTGCGTGTCATGCGTGTGGCCGAGGTGCGTCGCGAGTATCTACCACTGCCAGTGAATCGCAGGACGATGGTCGGTTGACCAACTGTGATGATCTGTAAGTACCTAGGGGTAGTCAGACAATAATTATGAAATTTTGGAAGCTCGGAAAATGTTAAGTGTAAAAATGAATTAATTAGTTTATAAGTTTTACTTATCAAAAATTTAATTAGTGAGAGAATTAATTGACTATTCTATGAAGGGCGTTGTACCTTATTAAAAGTGAATAGGCTTGATACAGCCTTACAAGCGGAAAGGTCACGATGAGGTTTTTATTATTGTATTGTATTCTGTTGTTTTTTTTTTTTTTTTGTTTGTTTAACCTCCGGAACCACCGTTAAGGTATATCTTCAGAGGATGAGATGAATGAATTGTAGCGTGTGTGAAGAATTCCATGCCTACCGGGATTCGAACCCGGGATCTCCGGATGAAAGGCCGAGACGCTACCACTCACGCCACGGAGGCCTGTTATGTGGTATGCCCCTAGAGTATAACCTATAATGATGGTTGGTGTGTGATCGGGGCAAAAAGCCGAATTGCTTCCTTAACAATAGATGAATTCTGTACAAGAAAATTCATATACTTGCAGGCTGAGCACATGGGTTATGATGAAAATTTTTACAACATAAGTTTTGTTAAAATAATCTGTGGCAGATAATTTTGTTAAGGTAATTTTTGTAAAGATAAATTCTAGTATAAAAGACTTTTGCGGGGGGGGGGGGGAAATTTGGTTGTAATCACTTTCTTGAATATGACAACTGGTTAAATGCAATTCAAAAGTTTATGATCTGTAAATTAATTATTATGAAAAACACTGGTGATGATTGAAATTAATTGCCATGATTTGTGTTGTTTTTCCGATAAATTTGTAACCTTTTTCTTGAGGCTTGGAAAAACTACTGACAAAATAAAGAAAAGAAACAATATAAACTGACAGTATAATAGGAACAGTAACAATATAAAAAATTATAATCATTGAATTACAATTGTAAAGTAACAATAAAATTAGTAAAAAATTTTAATCAAGTTGATATATTTATTATCATTAAAAGTATTATTTTTGGTTTTATGTTTTTGTTTTTTTATTTGGTTTTTGATATATTAAGGGTTTAAATCCTGATTATGATGATAATTATATGTAAGATGTATAAATGTTGGTTATGGTGATAATTATATTTGAAGATAATTTTTCTGTATGTAGGGCAACTGGTATGAAAATTTGTGACAATTGTAAGCCAATACTACATAGCCATTTACGGGAAAATTTTTGGGTAAAAAGTTGTTAACCCGTCCCGTACCCCGTTCTAGTTGTCAAGTAAATTCAAAGCTAGATAATTAACTTGCTTCACCAACTTGGACACATATCTTGAAACTAGGCGTTCAACTTCTCGAACGTATGGAATACTTACGTTAACATGGATCAGTATTTCTCGCAAACTCAGCGCTTGAGTTATATTCCGTTGTATTTTATTTTGAAACAGTTGAATGATTTCTACGTTCCTGTTGTGCCCCAGAATTCAATTTAATAAGACTATACTGGCTTCAATAAAGTCTGCGAAGAATAATCTTCTTACCACAGTGCTCACACGGAAAGTGGAGACCGACAAGTTAAGAGGGTACTAGTGTGTCGTTTCGATCTTGGCTAAAAATAAAATAAAGAGTAAAAAAAAAAACCCGAAACAACGAGGAGCATTCTCTGTTAGTGTGCATGAAAAGAAAAGACCGAGATCCGGCCGTCGGGGGTGGGAGCTGGGAACGGCATAGCTGGGCTTGGATTCCCCGCCACTGTATACGGTTAGAGGCAAGGCACTTGAATAAGATCCATAACCGGTGGGCTGACCTGCCGTGCCGGACTGACAGCCAGTGGGTGGGGAGGCCCACTAAAGGCTAGAACACTCCCCTGGGTTGAGCAATACTTCATTGTAGGTCTGACCCAGTTGTGAAGGAAAAAAAAGATAAAGAAAGTTGAGATCTCTTACCCAATATCCAGAACATCTGTTTAAACTTAATGTCAGGAACTTATTTTTCTCCCTTATATCATCTCTCCAAGTTAAAGGTTTAAATAGAACTCAAATGTAATCTAATTTTCATGAAAACAAGAAAACGATAAACAAAGAAATAACTTCATAATGAAAGAGTGTACCATATAGGTGGACCTCAGAAAGAAGTTTGGTTCAATTAATAAAATTGCTGCTGATTTGAAGAATGGAAATGAGGAAAAAATAATCCCACATCTGCACGCCAGTAGACTATAACTAATATGTAACTACGTAATTTTTTTTTTCATATTTTAGAAGTAAAATTGTATGGATATAAACATTTTATAATTTGGTATTGTTAATTTATTTTTCGTTTTTAAATATTAGGGCCCTTTACATACTGTAAGGATTCTTGTGTTTAATTCGTGTGTTCTCTCAATCTTTTGTGTTTGTGTTTAATGTTTTAAAATAAATGTTAGAGCCTTTTATACCCTAACACATGTCGAGCCTTACGACTATTTACTTATTATTTTTAAAGAATGTGACGAGGGCTAATGATTATAGCAGTCGATGCCCGTATATCATAAGGAAAAAAAAATATCTTCATTAAGCGGACCATAAAAAATAGTCATTTAATAATTATTTTTTACATTTTAGATGAAGTCCTCTAGTGATCTCTAAATAAAGTTTGTTAAATTTAGCTTACATGAAAAATTGTTAAACTTTTTTTTTTGTTATTTTGAAGAATATTAATTCAAAACTTAGAGTATTACAGTAATAAATGTTCCTGCATTCAAAAAATGTTAAACTTCAGAAGGAGTCAGCAAAATCTTTTGAAAGCAGTTATTTTACGATCATTCCTTGCAGTTGCTTTTTTAATCTTTTAATAAGATGAAGATTTATAGTTGTAAAATTCCGTTTCTGAACTGATTTTTTACATAAGATCAATAGGTTAAATAGTTATAAAAATTATATAAATAAAAAAATGTAAAAAAACGCAAAAAAAAAAAAATAAGTAAAATGAAATAAACTTTTAAAAAAATTCAAACTATCGTCCAACCAAAAATACTAATAAGTCTTAAAATATACTATTTTAAGAAAAAAATAATCTCTTAAAATATACTATTTAAGAGATTATTATTTTTTTTAAATCGACTGTAATTTTTTAATAATTTTATTTTGATAAGGATGAGTTCTATTTTTTTTGGAATCTTTTAATAATTTCTCTTCTAGCAGCAGTAATCACTGTTGTTTTATTTGCCAATCAATTTATAGAAATTAAAAAATAAAATAATTAAAAAAATTAAATTAAGTAAAAATAAAACGGTTTCTTTCTCATTTTTCCTCTCTAGATGTATAGGCGGCATTTATTTACTGGCCGCCGTGGTGCGAGTGATAGTGTCTCGGCCTTTCATTCGGAGGTTCCGGGTTCGAATCCCGGTCAGGAATGCCATTTTCACACCTCAAATCATCCATCACATTCTCTGAAGTAATGCCAAACGGTGGTATCGGAGGTAAAAAAAAATAAATTATTTCATTCCAACATGTAAAAAAAATCATAAAAACGAGATTAGCCTACCGCGCTGGTCTAGTGGTTAACACGTAATCGAAAATCAGATGTTTAATAGCTGATTATCGAAGTCGAAGGTTCTAAGGATCAAATCTTGTGAACGATACTTACTTTTGAACGAATTTCAGTATTAAAGTGTAGATACCGGTGTGTTTTGGTGGTTGGGATTCAATTAACCCGTCTCAGGAATAGTCGGTCCACCCAACGGGTCGGTCTAGTAGTGAACTCGTCATCGCAAATTAGCTGGTTTCGAAGTCGAGAGTTCTAAGGTTCAAATCCTAGTAAAAGCAGTTAATTTTATAAAGATTTAATACTAGCCGGCCTCCATGGCGCGAGTGGTAGCGTCTCGGCCTTTCATCCAAAGGTCCCGGTCAGGCATGGCATTTTTCACACACGCTACAATTCATTCATCTCATCCTCTGAAGATACTCGTTAATGGTGGTTCCGGAGGTTAAACAAAAAAAAAAAAAAAAAAAAAGGAAAAAAGTGACATCCTTTAAATAGATTTTTGCCCCTTCAATTTATTACATAGACTTTATGCTAGCTAATAATAAGCTGAAACTACCAATACATAACAACTTCCAAACTTTCAAGTTACATAAAATTTTTTTTTTTTTTTTTTTTTGTTAGGTAGTCCTGCATTTTTCTTTGCTGCCTTAACGGTGGTTTACCTCCCTTATAAAAAAAATTTGAATACTAGATCATGGATACTGGTGTTCTTTGGTGGTTGAGTTTCAATTAAACACGTATTTTCAGGAATGGTCAAGGTCATTCATTTTTTTTTTTTTTTTGTTTAGCCTTCGAAACCACTGTAAGGTGTTAATTCAGAGGATGAATGAGGATGATATGTATGAATGTAAATGAAGTATAATCATGTACAGTCTCAGGTCAACCATTCCTAAGATATGTGGTTAATTGGAACCCAATCATCAAAGAACACCGGTATCCACGATCTAGTATTCAAATCCGTATTTCCTAGGATTTTAATCTTAGAACACCTGTCTTCGAAATCAGCTGATTTCCGATGTTGATCACTAGACCAGCACAGAGGGCTTGACAATTGGTCTATTTATGTTTAAAATGGTCTAGTTTTTAGTTGAGCTATAAGTAAACATATTTTGCATTAAATACGAAATGATGGAGAAGCCCGGATGTAATATTTTGTATAGATGCAATTTTTTGCATCTATACAACGATGGTGAAAGTGGACCTGAATGGTCTCCTAGAACACAATCATTACTCATTTGATATTGTTGAAATTTAGAATTCTCATATAAAGTTTAGGTCTACTCCCTTGCCCCCAAAGTGATTTTTTTAAGTGATGAAAAGTATTTAAAATTTTTTTTAACCTTTTTTTTTTCCACTTTTACTCCTTTCGTTTCATATAGTTTAAGGAAAAATTTTGCCACTCCTCAAATTGGATATTTTTGAAATGGTGAATCACATGACAATTTGTTTTGTTTTTCTTATATAAGAGAGTAAATACCAGTTTTCTACCTTTACTAGGATTTGAACCTTAGAACACTTGCCTTCAAAAACAGCTCATTTGTGATTACGCATTTACCATTACACCAACCCAGCGGGTTAGGAATCAACCTGAAACTGTACTAGACTATACTTCATTTACATTCATAAATATTATCTTCCGAGACAATATATTACGGTGGTTCCGGAGGCTAGACTGAAAAAGAAGAAGAGGAATGATCGGATTGAGTCTAAATAAAATTACACCTCATTTACTTTTCACTTGGCACCCCATTTTCATCTCACTGGGGTGTGAAGGTTTATTATGTTTCATAGTTGAACAGGTTGTAACATACACATTAGGCAAAAAAAAAGTACAAGTTAAATTTCTACACTAAAGTTCTAAACAGTACCAGTTAAAATTTCATCCCCCCAAAAAATTAAAGAGAGTAAACGGAATGTTAAAAATTATATATACAAAATATCAGCATATTCTCCTGAAAAACAGTTATTATAATATTTACATTAGAATTAAAATTTATTTAAGAAAACAGATTTAATTATAATATTCCCCCTTTTTAAAAAAATAAAACAGCTAATTTTTAATTAAAATAAAATAAGTCATTAAAAAAAATTTATCTTACGGAATTTCCTAAAAGATAATATAAAAAAAGGATTTTCTTTCAATTTTTAGACCAGTTACAATTAATAATATTTACAAAAAAAAAAATTAAAATATAAATCTTTGATGAGAAAATAATATTTGGTTTTAAGATTGGTAAGAAAAACAAAATCTCAGTTCTATAGCCATCCATTAATATTTCTCTCCTCTCTCTCATTTTCTCTCTCTCATTCGTTCTATCCCTGGTATTCTCCCTTTTCTCTCTTTATACATTAATTTTACCTCTCTTTCTCACACAATCAATCTATCTCAATCCTTCAATTAATTTTTAGGAGAGTAAATATTAACAATAAAAAATATTCATAATTTATGAAATATGGAATATTTTTATATATATATATAGGAATTATATACAAGTATAATTTTTTTTAATTATCTGGCTGCATTATTTTAATTAATTACAATTAAAATTTCTATGTTTAAAAATTAAATGGAAAAAAAAAACTATTTTATTAAAAAAAACACGAGATTTTTCGGATATCAGTTAATCCAGGTTAATTGAAAAAATTCGAAAACCGAATTAGAGTAAAAAATATAAAATAATAAAGAAAATTTAGTTTTCAAGGAAACTTTTTTGGTTTACAAGTATATGTAATTAATGAAAATGTTGTTTATATACAATAAATCTCAATCGTAAAAGAAAATAAATATTTTTATACCACAAAGAAGAAAAAACAACAATAATAAATAAACTAAGACTAGGGTAGCCAATTAAAAGTTTCGGGAATAAAGGGGCAAAAAAAGACAGAAGAAGATTGATTGAGTGATTGATTCGTTTTTTTTTTTTTTTTTTTATTTAAGAGCTCTGATTTTGAAATGGCGAGTTGTGCGAGGGAGGGGTAGATGTTACTTTTATCGAAGAAGGAATCTGTTAGAAAAACCTCCGTAGTTAATAGTACGAATGTACATGAACCCGTACGCGTACGCACAAACACAAAAAAAAAACAATTAGTAGAAGACTAATCATCCGAACTACTGGTTAGCAGAATAAAAATCTTAAAGTAAAAATTTTGATAAATTGGGAAAATGTGTACTTTTTGATAAATCATGTCGTATTTTTAAATTTTTTTTTCTAAATTTTGATTTAAAATTTTTATAATTTTGATAAATTGGGAAAATGTGTACTTTATAAATAAAAAGGTAAAAAATATTAACAAAATTAAGTTTAAATGTCGCCCTTTAAAATAAAAAAAAAAGCGTCTCCATTTTTTAAATTTTAACATGATTTATTTTTTTTTTTAATTCTAGAAATTGTTTTTAAATTTCGAACGATATTTACTTCGAAATTTTATATAAAAAATTTTCATTGACTTTTCTCTTTGGGGAATATTCTGTAGTAAAAATTTCCTGGATGATCTAGAATAAAGGAATAAAAAAATTAACAAATTTCTTGTAAAATTTTTTAAAAATTTTATAGGAGAATTTCTTTCAACGTAAAAAATAAGAACTGATATCTAAAGGAATTCAACTCTTTCCATTTCTAAAAGGTTATGGTAAAAATTATTACATATGGATTATGTAATATTGATAATGACGATAAATAGATTCAAAATTAACATAAAAAACAGTGTCCTGACTGACTGATCATCAACAGATAGCTCAAGCCGCTTAATCTGTTTAAAGTTACAATATTTTTACAACGTAGACACCCACTAAGGATGAAGTTTGGAAAAATCCGTCCATAAGGCGGTTAAAAGAGGAAACCAGTCGTTTAATGAAAATTTTATAGATCTGAACCGAAAGTATTCAAGTTGTGAAAGTTGGTATGTAAACACTCCTTTCAAAATAGGATTATATGTATTTTCCTATTTTTTAAAAATCGAATTTGGGATAAAAAAACGGGGAAAAATTTCATGAAACGATTTTTTTTTTTTTAACCTTCGAAGCCACGGTTAGGTATATCTTCAGAGGATGAGATGAATGATTTGTAGCGTGTGTGAAAATACCATGTCTTCCACCAGAATTCGAAACCGGGACCTCCGGGAGAAGGGCCGGGACGCTACCACTCGCGCCACGGCATGAAACTATATGAAACTGAAAGTTTTATATTAATTAAAATTTGTATTTAGCATTTAGATAGTGAATACCGGGGTTGTTTAATGGTTGGGTTTCAATTAACCACACTTCTCAGGAGTGGTCGACCTGAGACTGTACAAAATTACCATCATTCACATTCATACATATCCTCATTCATTCTCTGAAGTAATACCTTACGGTGATTTCGGAGGCTGAACAGAAAAGAGAAAGCGAGAGAGTATTTAGGATTTACTTAGAATATAAAAAGGCGTATGTTTCACTATTTTTCAAAAATATAATTTGAGGAGAAGTGAACGGATAATTCAAAATCTCAACCATACATAATATTATTCGTCTTCATCTTTTGATAGCTAGCTGGTGTTTCGATAGGATTGATATCTAAGCCCGTACGCTGCTGCGAATGTCTGTCTGATTTAACTAACAAGACGGCCATGGATCGCCATGCATGGCGATCCATGGCCGTTGTCCTGACTTCATTACGGTTTACCTTGCAGTTCTTTTGTATCATCATTGATCTGCTTGATCCATGCTTTGTTTGGAACTGTTGGTTGGACTCTTCAATGGGTTCATGCTGAAGTCTGTATGATAGTCGGTTTCAACTCATTCTGCAAACATAGCTAAACATTGCAGTCTTCATTTTCAATCTGTCCCTGTATTGTTGACTGTTGTTCGCAGCGATGGCGGATATCATTATTTCGGATGTGATCGCGAAGTGAGACTCTAATGATCTGGTGAAGGTATCGAATTTAGAACAAATTTGCTCAGATCTGTGTTAACTAGTGTCAACGTTTTTGTTCCACACAATAAAATTGGTATGATCAGGGTTCGGAAAAGACAAATTTTCGTCTTTAGCGAGACGTTGCTTTCTTTCCACAAACACCACTTCAGAGAAGCAAATGCTGCAGTTGCCTGATCAATTCGACTGTGGATTTCCGCCATAGCAGCTACTCTTTTCTCCTGGATCAGTAAGCCCAAATATAATGATTATATTCTAGGATATATCTCGAAGATTTTTGCGTGAACACGAGTTTAGTATTTGCTAGGTGTTTATCAATCTGGTAATGTTGTCGATGTCAGTATAATTCAACGATGCAATTCAAAGCCGTAAAATTTTCATATCGTTTCGTAAAACTGTACGATAGTACGATAAAAGATAATTTTTTTTTTTATTTAATTTTTTTATATATATAATTATAATATATATATATATATATACTGAATATTTATATTTTAGAAATCATCATACACACACACATATAAAAAATAAAAGATGTTACAAAAAATTATTTATTTATTTTTCTAATAATGTACATTATAATCTGTTCAACTAGTAAATAATAAGTAGTCCACTGGGCTGGTCCAGTGGTTAACGCGACATCGCAAATCAGCTGATTTCGAAGTCGAGAGTTCTAAGGTTCAAGTCCTAGTAAAG
>JAAAKQ030256422.1:0-18112 GCA_010016005.3 Zanna intricata | reverse complement strand
ACAGTAGTCGAGTAATGTAATATTAATTTGAAATACATTAGGTCGGTGATTACTCTCTCTCTCTCTCTCTCTCTCTCGCGCGCGCGCGCGCGCGCTCACTTACTCTCTTTCTTTCTAATGTTAATTTAAGTGTGTTAATAATGTTAATAATAATTATCTACCCCTGAGTATAATTCATCATTCGAGAACTGTTAATTTTATGATATTCTCCCGACTCTGATTGTATATATTAAATGCCTGTTCCGATCTCGATAATTATCTCTTCATCTCTTTCACGGCCGTCCTAAACGATTTCATCTTACTTTACGGTTGTTCGTAGTATTCTTTGCAGACGAGGAAGATATATGTTTATTTTCAACGATGAAGGGGTGTTCTGGTCGCTTCCGTTGACGAATTCTTTTCCCGCGAAGTACATCATTTTAGGGTTATCGAAGATTTAATTTATAGATCTTTAGCCCGTTTAATTTCTCTATTTATACGCGATCGATCTTCTGTTCTATATATCGCGGTAGATACCGCTATAATGTTATACGATATTATTTATATGTACTTTGGAAACGCATTTTTAGATCGTTCTATTCATTAAAGTAAAATCGATAAATTTAATTTCGATACCGTAACTAAGCGAAGGATTTAACCTGTTCCAAAATTTGATAACCAATAAGATTTTTCATTACTAAAAAAAAAAAAAATGTAATTTTTATTTAGAAAAAGATGCGTCGGTATTATATTCTTTACTTAAAAAAAGGTTTTCTTTTTTCACCTCCGGAATCACCGTTAGGTTATATCTTCAGAGGATGAGATGAACTAATTTTAGCGTGTGTGAAAAATGCCATGCCTGACCGGGATTCAAACCCGGGACCACCAGGTTTTTAAAAAAAGATGTATATAGTTACGTTTTTGTTTTAAAAAACAATTCTTCAATTTTAATTATTTGGAAAAGGTTTATAACGGGACCGCTAGAGTCCCGTTATAAACCTTTTGATAAAAAAAATTTGATTTTGATAAAAAAATTATCAAAATCTGTTTTTTTTTTAATATTCTAAGGCTTGAAAATTTTGTTTTTTGTAGAAAGTGGTTAAAAAATCAAAACCGGTTTAAAAAAATGTTACATATATAGATGTAAGTACACGTATTTAGAAATAAGTTAATGAATAGATTTTATGAATATCGTCAAATTTATTTAATACACGAGGGAGATTCCAAATTACCTGACACGTTTTTTTCTTTTCTTAAAAATTTACAGTTTTCAAAAATGTTTAATTTTATATTATTACCTTTCTTACTTGTAGTGCCTTATCGAATTGATATTTAGAAGAAAAGAAAAAAATATTTATACATTTTTGTATATGTGTTTTTTTTCTTGTATTGGATGTTTACTCTTACTTTTGTAATTTCAGACGATTTGTTTAGAATGAGTAAAGTTGTTTCAGCAGGTAGATGGTGTACTTAACAGTTAAACAAAATGGTAACTGGACTTAAATTATAAATCATCTTAAACTCTGTAACGTTATCCATACTTTATCGATTCACTTATGGTCTAAGCTCCTACTAGTAAAAAAAAAAACACCTTTCTGTAATTTGTTTTTTCGAATGAAAGCGTTACATAATTCATACAGCAACCGCAGACTTACGTATTAATATAACCGTAATATTTTTTAATAGTAACTATTTAACATATTAATCATCTTTGTATTTTTTTTTTTTTTAATAATAAAGGATTTGTAAAAAAATTCCAATCATTTCGACCGTTATCCGAAGAAGTTAACAGAAAATTCCCGGTTACTGGAAAAAAAAAGTTAAATCGCCATATTCAGTATTTATTCAAAGTTAATATTTATTATTCATTTTTTTTAAAGAATAATGTATCATAAGATATCTGATCAAGTTACCTTCTTTTTTTTTTTTTTTTTTTTTTACCCTAAAACATAGTAACAGTGAAAGGTCGTTGAATATTTGACTTCGAATCTTTCTTTATACTAGTACATTTGGAGAATTTTTCAGGGAATTTGATAATTATAAATATATATAATTTTATACCATTAGAAATTGGGTATAATTTTTTATTAGTTATAAAATAAAATAACTGTGAAGTAATCCTGGATAGTTTTGATATCATTATTCAACGCTCAAAATTGATAATTTGGCGTTAATATAGATAGATAAAAGTGAAATTTTGAGATGCCAAAATTATCATAGATTCTTATTTCACTCGACCAGTTTATTTGGAAATTATTATTTTTATTATTCATATATATATATTAATGGCCTGTTAGAAACATTTTGTTTTTTTTTATTTAAAAAAAAAATTTACGATTCATTTCTTTTATTAAATTCATATTTAACAGTAGAGAGATTAAATATAGAGGTTCACGTATTCCGATTAATCGAAGTTCCCTTTTCATTAAAATATCCATCATATGTTTATAGATAATATAATACGCTATGGTAAAGGAAATTTATGTACTATTGTATTATTATGTAAAGGTGAAAACATATTTTAAAGGAATTTAGTAAAAAAAAAAAAATCTTGTATCATTAATTATGCATTAGGCCTACATTATACTTTTTAATTACGTATCATTTTTTTGTTTTAGGCTATACAGCAATTATATTAGACAATTAAACTATTTCACAATACTTTTTATTAATTATAATGTGTAATTAAAACAAATATAATGAGAGTATTACATTTTTACTGAGTGTACTTGTTAGGTATATTGTAAATATATACTGTATTTTATTCAATCGCGTCTAAGAACACTTGCATACTCGCACCCGTAAACGTATAACATCTGACAACTGTATTTATGTGAAATGTTTCAGTTTTATTAAAATAATTACACCGAAATAATTTAGTAACTAACAATTATCTATTAAAAAATAATAATAAAATATTATACTGATTGATATAAATATGCGTAAAAATAAATCAATTTTTTTTTAAATTTTTAATCGATGAATACGCGTATATCTAATAATATTAAGAAAGCGTAGTACTAAACGCTTATCGGAATAAAGTAGCAAAGAGGCAACACTCATGAACCGTTTCTCAAAAATGAAAATTAGAATGGATTAATTAAAAATAAATAGATAAAAACAAGTTATTAAGCAAAAAAAAAAATAACGTTTACCAAACAACTGAAAAAAAATTTCATAATTCTTCAGAAATAGGGATTTTTTTTTATCGTTTGGTTTTTATTTAAATTTGTAAATAGAAAATGTTTAACTATAAAAATTGGTTCCAATTTATCGATTCGCATACGGTCTAAGCTCCTACTGATGAAAAAACACCTTTCTGTAATTCTTTCTTTTGAATGAAAGCGGTTAGACTGAAAAAGTAACATTGTAATGATTTTGGATAAAATTGATTATAAAGAAACCTTTCCGTGATTTTATTCCGGGACCTGAACAGTTTATTATTTTTAATTAAAATAAATGTTTTTATTTTTTTGTGTATTTTTTATGTATCTTTACTAAAACCTCATGTACTAATGATGATCGTTTAATAATCGAAATGTACATCTACTACTATTATAATTTTTGTTGTCGGATTTAATTAAAATCAAAAAATACATCTGTAAACGATTAAGAAAAAGAACTCATAAAGCTTTATCACGGTTATTGTTTCTTTTATTAATTTTTATTTTGTTTTTTTTTTTTTGTATTTTATACCATTTTTAAATCTATGGCAATAATTTTGAGAATTGAAACGTGTGTTTAATTATAGGCTTTCAGTTTATGTAAATATTTTTTGTTTTTTGATAAACTTGTAATCATTATACATAAAACTTTAGAACTAGTAGGCTTTCTGGTCATTTTGGGTTTGTAAGCTTTTAGTTTAATTTAATAGTTCAATCAGAATTAGTTCCATCAGTTTAATTTTTTTTAATATTTAAATATAAAAATTGTATTTTATTTAATAATTAAAAAGTAAATAGGCGTTAATAGATTTTAGGGAAGTTGTTCAATTTTGTCCGGCGGGTTTGTGACTAATCATTTCAACTGTTTTATCCTTGACCGGTTTCTCTTTTATAATTTATATTTCTTATGTCATTCTTGTTTCAATTTATATATTAAAATTTTTTTCTATTAACAATACAGTATATTGAAGTATAAGATTACTCTAATGAATTTGAAAGTGTTTATAGCCTATATTTTTATTCATATATGAAGAAAATATCGAGATTTTTTTTTTTTATTGTAAAATACTAATAATTTATATAATCTAATAAATACATTAAAAAAAAATAAATGTCCTTTTATTTTATTTCTTTTTAAAAAGGACTTATGTTATTAGAAGAAAAAAAGAAAAAGTTAACTTATTTATTTTGTGTTTATTATATTTACGTTTATTTTAATTTTCGACTTTATATATATATAGAGTAATGAAATACAATTAAATTTAATTTTGAGTTTTTTTTTTTCATTTTAAACATAAACCTCTTAATTACTCAATTTCTGTTTAAAATTCCGCATTCTGGTTCGTGATGTATTTGTAATCGTAAATACAGTTATGTGAGTTTTATTTAGGTTATCTATTGACGATTCTCACCTTTGCTGATGGAGTATGAAATAATTATCTATTAGCGATCGTTTATTTAAAAACGTCTAGCCTTGAAGGAATGGTCGACCTGAAATTGTACAAGACTACACTTCAATCACATTCATACACATCATCCTCATTCATCCTCTGAAGTAATACCTTACGATAGTTCCGGAGGCTAAACAGATAAAGATAGAGCCTTGAAGTTTAAATAAACAAAAATTTTATTCGGATCAGAACATAAATACAAATTACACATTATATCTGTCGTATTAAGAATGCGTGTTTGTGGAGGAAAACTATATTATTTTCAACTTTGAATAATACATCTATATAATAAATAAACAAAAAGTAAACATAATAAATCTCTTGAAACAAATTATTCTTATCAAATAAGATATCTACATAAAAATCAAAATATTTATAATTAGAAATAAAATCAAGAGTATTTAAGTGTATTTAAAAGAAATTAAACTAAAAAAGAATGCAGTCAAACAAACTCCATATTAAAAAAATATAAGCAAATAAAATTGAAAAAACGTTACTCTAATACTACAACACAACTTTTTTTAATTCCCCATGAATCAAATATCGTAATTATCGAATAAAATGTGAATATAAAAATCAGATCATAAACAAGTAAAGATTTAAATATACATTTAGCTTAATAAATATTTTAAAAAACACAACAATAATATGAGAAAATTATATATATATATATACATACGAGGATGACTGAAAAATTATCTATATTTTTCGTTTTACAATTTATACAAAGCTAGGGGTTCAGCACGTACATCATTCTTCTACACATTCACCTCCCTTGTCAGTGCACTTGGTCCAGCGGTCCACAAACTTGCGTATTCCTTCTAAGAAGGTTTTCCGTCCGTCCCGAAGCCACTTCTGCACCGCTTCCAGCGCGTCTTAAGCCCGTGGAGCAAGATCTAGGCCGGCTATGTCCAACCCGCGGCCCAGTCGTTCCTTTTGTGTGGCCCTTATAGATTTTACATAGATACTTTTTTATGCCCTAAAAATTATCAAAAAACAATTATAATATATTTATGCAAGTAATTAAACATCTATTTTTAATTTGCCATGAATACTTAACAGAGTAATACAATTTTCATGGCTTTTTTTCTATTAAACTATTTTACAGCATTCATAGATCGCTGTTATAGTCTGAAGGTTTTTTTTTAACTTAACTGACGCTAAAGATACGCACTGTAATTGATTTTTATTTTTAAAATATTACGGTTTAAAAATAAAATACATATGTTTTAGATAAAAAGTAAAAAAAAAAATTATGTTAGAAACAAAATATAAATAAGTTTAGTTAGATTTATGGAATTTGATAAAAAAAAAAACACCATTGTAAAAAAAAAATTATGTTAAAAAATTAACATTTTTTGATTTTTTGAAAAATATTGTTTCATTACACTGAAAACAGTGTAATTAAATTATAAGTTTAACAATTTACTTGTAACAGACGGCCGGTCCTTTATACCCATGTCTGTGCGGAATGTGATTCATTTCACATTCCTAGTATTTATCGGCCCGGTCACGATTTTGGGGTTGGACATAAATGATCTAGCTGCAGGGAGGGTATTCCAGTACCTCAAAATTCAATTTGTTGATGGTTTGGCAAACCGTGTACGGGCGAATGTTGTTTTGGTACCCGTCGCACATAGATTTTACGGAAACCGAGTACGTCGTGGTTGATTTGATGGGCAGAACAGTAATTGATGTTCAGAGACGACGCTACCTCATCGATGGTAACTCGTCTATTTGCCAGAACCGTCTCTTGTGCTCGCTGAATCTGTCCGTGATGGAGATTTACGAGCGTCTTGCTTCCTCTTCGTACATCACACTCGTCCGGCCGCTTTTAAACTTCTGATCCACCAAAAAACCACTTTTACGCGATAAAACACTATCCTCGCATTTTGATAAAAGTCTGCGATGTTATAAATGGTAGTCGTACCGACTCTTATCATGCATGCGCAGAAGTCAGTACGACAACCTTGAAGAGGTTAAGGCGAAAGTGTAGATAATGTTAGACTCGTTCTGATATAACTTAACCGGCTAAAAATAGGAAAAAATTTAAATCTTCCTTAAAACGTTTCCTGAAAAAAGCTGATAAAAAAACCAGTTATGAAGAAATTCCGTCAAATAACAATTAAAACAGATAAAAAAATTACTGCTTTAATATTTGTTTCGAAAAATCATAATCGGTATAGTAAATTATTTGTAAAATAATAATAATAATAATAATAAATATTTGAAAACACAAAATAAGTAAAATGAGAGAAAAATCACTTTAAAAGTTTTAATAGAAAATATATTTGAGTACGTATTATTTTTATTCGTTAAACGAGAGTGGGAAAAACTATTTTTACTTTTTAATTATTATTAAAAACTTATCAGCCGAGTAATATTTATTTTACGAAAGAAAATCCTATTAACAGGTGGATAATTTATTTAAAATGATTATAGATTAAATGAAGAGGTGAATATTGAGAGAAAAATGTACGAATGAAAAAACGCAAAACTTTTTTTTTTTTTTATTTTTTTTTTTAATACCAAACGTAAAATACAATGAATAGGTAAATGGATCTTTCCTCTCTCATGTGAATTATGAGTGATATTGAAAAGTGGTGACACTCAAATTCGTGATATAAAATATCGATGCGTAAATATGAAAAAGCAAATACATTATCATAATAACATTAACATTATTTACACATCATATACACTCTGTATAAACTTCCTAAATTTTTGTTTTCTTTAGGAAAGAGAATAAATACATAACTTCTGCAAATATATCTGTAAAATTCAAATCTCTAGTGATGTAATTTTTAAAAGGTTGTAAATTAAAAACCGCCTTGTAATATTTTGTTCAGGTTCGGGACAATTTCTTATTTAGTTATTTATTTTGTAATAAATAATTACAACATAAAAATTTTTGATCCGATACATTTATTTAAAAGTGAAATTTACTTCATAGCAAATAAAAATATATACATTTAGCACTTATATAAAATAATATAACGATATAGATATGTGTTAACCGATAGAATACAGTGAAAAAAAGAGTTGTGTTAATTGTTTTGTATAAAGTGGGTATCGTATTAAATAAATTCGGAAAAATGAAGATGATACAAAGACGTAATTCAAAACGTTTTATATTATCAGAACTTAAAACTGATAACGACGAAGAACCAGAAAATACTATAGAAGTTACCGCACCGGAACCTGTAACCGAAGTACCTGTCGAATTAGAACTGGAACCGCAGACACCTCCTCCTAATTTTGAAGTAAATCCGAATTTAGACTTATTGGACGTACCTCCTACACAAAACGAGATTTTAAAATGGAAATCTATAAAATCTCTTCGTGCTCAAATAACGTAAGTAAAATCTGTTTTATTTTTCTCTCTTGTATATTGTATATTAATAACAGATATAATTGCGGCGGATTATCACAAAACGTGGCAAACGGTGCTGAAGTTTTCATATACCACATGTAATTCTACAAACTACGAGTGCGTCATACTTTCACAGATTTAAAATGAAATAAAGTAAGAACAAATCTTCATCTTTCTTTTATCTAACTTCTAAACCGTGCATCCTAACTGATGTAATTAATATTATATCTTAATGCGAAACATTTTTACTGTAAAATAAACGGAAAAGGAAATTGGTATTATTATTAATTAATAAAAATTTTATCGGATAAATAATTCGACGTTGTTTTTAACCTGATAGCTAAAATCTTTTATCAGTTTCCTTCCTGTTTTCTTTAGATAAATATATACTCGTATATAAAACAAGATTATTATTTCGGGAACATATATATATATATATATATGTTCCGGAAATAATCCTATGTAATTTCTTTGAAATGTTTTGAGTCATCCTAAATTTATTAATCCAAGAATACTGGAAACTGTCGAAGCTGTTGCAGCACTCTTTAATTTATGTGAATTGTTTATTTGTAACGTTAACTCGTTTTAGAATGTTTTAATTGAATAATTTATTTTGATTCCAACATTGTTGGATTCAAATTACACCATTGTTTTTGCTTCCTGCAGCCAAGTTTTCCTTTTGTGTAATTACATAACATCTATCTTTAGAATCTTCCAGGATAATTATTAGATATTTTAATTCAGTTTTCATAGATATCGATTTATATTGTTTACGAACAGCCGATTCATTCTTATAAAATTAAAATTGTTTAATTTTTTAAAACTTTCTTTAATTTTTCCCATCATTAATTACTTGTTTGCTGATTGCTTCATAATATCTCTGGAACGGTTTTTGAATTTAATTGAAACATTCACAGGCCGATTTCTTTTGCCCGTAAGAATTTTATTTCCTAGCGGCTACTATTTATTAATTATGTATGTATGTATGATCTGTCACACAAATATTAGTAGTTTTTAGTGTTTACTAGCCTTTGACATAAACACATTTATGTTCTATTTATATTAAAAATAGAGCCTTCAAGGGCATAAGTCTTGGAAATTTTCCTCCTTAACCAACATTTTTGTGAAGTTTTTTCAAATTTTACCTATTAGTACATCTGAAAAACATAATTCTATATAAATTTCAATTTCAAAAATATAATATCGGTCTTCAAAATGAAAATCACTCTGGAGCTGTGCTGCAAGAACAACTGGGGGTATGAGTTTATTTGCATTTTTTGACATTTCATGACCCAGGGATCTCAAAAAAGAAAAAAGTGGGAGGTTATATTCATACGTATGTACGTGTTTTGGTGAGTTTGAAACTCAATAGCTTTTGACTGATTAACCGATTTTTATGAAATTTTATACAGAGACTGGTGTATACGGGACTATTTGTCGGTAAAATTTTGGGCTCAATATCATCAGTGGGTGGGGTAAATAGTTTCTTGGGGTCAATTTTCTCAAAATTTTGCCAACGTAACCCCACTTTATATTAAGCTCAGTACATGCGTGCATGCTTATCTTACAATTTACAAAATGATTTTCCCCCTTTCTAAAAATCAAAAAAGCTATATTTTTATTTATTGCATATTTTCAAATTGTTTTTTATGTCTTCCTATTTATAATTGTAATAGTGCAAGTGGCCCAAAAAATAGTTTGGGGATGGGGGAATAGATCAGAGTTAAAAAAATCAATTTTTTTAATTAAACATTTTTTATTTTCATGTATAATTATTTTTCTTCTACATAAGAATAAATAAGCGATGCCAGGAACACTATAACTTTGTTGTTAGCTTTTTGTTATAATGTATGTAGTTAATCGTAAGTCATTTCCAAGGTTTGTATGTAAATAAGTTTCTTTTTCAAAGGGTTACGAGGTGCCTCGGCTCTAAACCGGAAGCTATCCTGCGGTTTTTTCTTCAGGTACAGATTAGAAAAAAAATCATCGCTTACTTCTGTAGACAGAGCCATCCCTCTAACAAATCACAGGAATATCGAAGATTAAGTTATTCTAAAAATTCCACTTCTTTTATATTTCGCGCATTTCACATGAAAATAAAATCGTATTAGGATAATTAATAGTCGAATATTTCTTCTGCATTTTTAACAAAAGGTTTAGTAATGAAATAAAATTGTTGAGTTTAATTGAAATGCGATTGAGCAATAAAATAAGACCATCCTCGGTTGTTTTTCATTATTATAAATTGAATTATCTTAGCTTAAAACTGGTGCTGTAAAAAGTTTAGTAAAACATGAATAAATCTACGAATGGATAATTATAATAATAGTAATAATACAAATAATAATTTTAAAATATAATCAGAATATTAAACAAGATGATAATCCAGTATTCTAACAATATTATTTTTTTATTCTAATCATATACAAACAATTTCGGAATTATAATTCCAAGTCATTATTTAATTTACTTCATTACTTTACTTATTTATTCTGTTTATTTTTTAAGCTTTGTGATGTAGACGGCATTGATGTATGTTCTCTCAGTTTAATAAGAAGTAATCTTGCTGGAAATAACATTTAGCATGACGCGGCAAGGTTGTATTAAGATCAGAAAATTTCCTACAAGATAGGTGTTAATGTTGTGTACTTTTAACCGTGTATGTACCTTGAATATTGATGTTCTTCAATGTACTCACACAAATATACAACAAAAATATGTCGTGTTATTTTTGGATCAAGGACCTACGTACATTTGAAAATACAAATTTTTTTTTAAGAAATTAATACAGTTTTTGATTCCCAAAAAAATAATATGTATATTTTTATTAATAGTTTTTATATTTTAATTTAAAACCTCGATTACTCAAGGTTGCTATGGCTTAATATTAAGTTTTATGTTGTTACTGCATAAGATACAATGGCTACTGTGGTGTGCATTGTTGTTTTTTTCTGTTGATTCTCCCGTACATAATATTGCGTGATTGCGTGCGATACGTTTATAAAAAAAAAAAAAAAACATTGTTAAAGGTCAGTAAAATCACGTTGAACAAATACTTCACCTTTAAATAAAAAAAATACATATATATGGAAAGTCCCCTTTCCATATTATTACCTGTCCCCTCATAAATTTAGAACTTCTGAACCGATTGGAGAAATATTTTTGAGGAATGTAAAAGGTTCTTTATTAATGTTTCATGGGGAGAGAGAAAAAAAATTATAAATAATTTTTGTGAGAAATATGTTTTGAAATTCTTTTTTATTCTTTAATTTTTAAAATAATAGCTTTAGTTATAAAATGTAATTTTGTAGCTTATTAGGAAGTTGATTGGCGTTTATAAAATAAGAGTTTTACCTTCTTTATATGCTTCAAATTCATTATCAAACATATAACAAGACTTTTATAATTAGGGGGTATTTTCAAGGTTAAAATATAAATAGATTTTTCCTAGTATAGCAACTTAATTTTATGTTAATCACGGTTCCTTGTTTAAGACTGTTTATGTGATTCGTCCTAATTTTTATTATGAATGTGAAATATTTTCATTTTGATAAATTATATCGAAATGTTGGAGATATATATATATATATAGGTTCGACATAAAAACCTGACTGTTTTCTATAACGCGCAGCTGACAACGCTGATGGGAAGTGGATGGGAAAAACTGAATGCCCACGCGTGCAATTTTAATAACGATGAAGATATGTTTGAGTATGGATTGCGCGTTCGTCGCAATCATATTTCAAAAACTGTGAGTTTTGCTTTACTAATCAGCGCCATTTCCCCAATACTTCATTACGGGTCGAAAAAGGTTATCTTCCATCGCGTAATATTATTTTGTTGTCTGTCCAAAATTTCAGAGCTACAAGTCCAGGTTTACAAAAGTAAGACGACGAGAAGCTCAAGGTCGACCGGGACACCAGAGAACGTCGAGCGCGTTCGGGAAGCGGTGAAAACTAGCCACTGCCACACCATGCTTCAAAATTTTCTGATTGCAGTTGTAGTGCGATACGTAATTGAGCCAATGAAAGTGTCCTTGTCTTGCTTATATACTGCCCGTTGTACATCTAGAAAACACTACAAAAGTCTATTTGCTTCTATTACTAATATCTACTCTATTTATGAATACTATTAATTCCAAACAATATAAATAATTACATTAATTATAAAACTAAACTTTATCAATGCAAATTGCCAAATAAAAATTCATTCATCTGTTAAAATAGTAATACAAACAAAGATACAACCTTACTGCTTCTAGTAGTTTCCATAAATTTCTGACAAATTCGAGAGGACATGATTACACACAACAAAGACTGAATTATTTAAATATTATTAACATAAAAATGAAATAATATTAACTTAAAAAATTAACCGGGCGATAATAACGTCTTAGCATTATTATCGCCCGGTTAAATTTTAATCCTTAATTTTAGCCCTTAAAAAAACCGAAAAAAAATTAAAAATAAAAATTTAACAATGTTTATAACTTTAATTATCTATATATTTATTTTTTGGACTTAAATATATTTTGGGAGTTATAATAATTTTGATAAAAACCATTATACTACAACACAGTACTTCGAAAGAGACACGTCACTGGCAATCGAGTTTGGTACCGGCAAGGTGCGGCGACTTCCCGCACAGCTACCGTTCCTATGGATTATTTGAAACAGAAATTTCCTGGCGCCGAATTTATTTCCGTGGAGACGGCCTACTCGTTCTCCAGACCTCAGAATATGTGATTATTCTCTGCGGGGTTTCTTAAATCCCGAGTGTACATGAATAAACCCCACCCTAATTTGAATGAACTTAAGAAGGCTGTAAGCCAGGAAATTTCTGGCTTAACGCAAGAAATGTTAGGTCGTGTTTTTGAGATCTTCGGTGAAAGACTTAACGCCTGGTGAGAAATGGGCGACATTTGAATGATTTAATTTTTAAAACTTTAAAATTTTTTTTTTCATACGTTTTGTAATATAGAAATGGCATTTATACAGCGTTGTATCGAAAAAATACATTTTTGAAATATGTTCAGTAATTAAGCTGTTTTATATTCACCCTGTATGTGTGTGTATACGACTAGGTAATGGAAAGATATCTAGGCCATAAATAAAAAAAATCTGTGATCGGAGTTGATGTGTAGTATCCGTAAAAAGAATTACGATGCATTAATTAAGATTTTTAAGCGATTTCTTAAAATCCTTTAAACATATGTGTATTAAGGGTGTTTTGAGGTAATTCTGAATTGCGTTGTTCACTGTATTACAAATTAAAATCATAACTATTAATTTAAGCTGTATAACAAGTAAAATCATTCGTAAAAAGAAAATTAACTAAAAATGATTAATTTTTTCTTTTTTTTTTCAATTTCAACTATTTGAAATTTACAAAAAGAATTGATAAAGCTTTTTGTAAATCAATTTACTATTTTTATGAAGTTTATTTTATTTTACTTTTTTAAAAAATTAAAATAGCATGGGCTTACAAAAAAGCAAACAAAAAAACCACTGTATGAAAAATCCGTTCCTAAAATGCAGAAGACAAGAGACGTACTTCTTGATAAAAAAAATCTGACAGCAAAGTTGTAATACTTTCCTGGCATTGGTTCGTTATTCTTATGTAATGGAGAAATAATAATTATACATAAAAAAATGTTACCTAAGATTTCTTTTTTTGAGGTGGGGGTGAATTATGATGCGATTTTATTTTTTTTACAGACAACCATTTTATTTTATTTGTTTTTTGTAAACAAAAAAACTTTTAAAACTTGAAAAAATCTGCATATTTTATTCTAAATTAGAATATAAAACAACCATTTTATGATTCCGTCAACTTAACTTTGGTTTCGTTTTTAATAATAAAAGTTGATTTTGTTTTTCATAGACTTTATTATATAAATTTTCTCAAAATTAAATTCTCTACAAGTTTTGATAATAAAATGTACGGATTTATTTTTCATTTAACAAACGTATTTTTCATCAAACCTAAAAACTGTTTTTCATTACCGAATTTTTCTATTTTACGTTGGATGCTATGAAAACTAAACGATATACCGTTATGGGACCTGTTTTATTCGATTTTTCAGGTAAAATAAACCTTAGAAACTATGAAGTTTTGCCCTTATATAACGCCTTAAAAATTTCAGTATATCCTAATTTGGAATTTCGGTGGAACTGAAACCTGGGCGAAATGATTCTGTAGCCGTAACTCTATAACAAAGAGTTTTCGAACATATGTTTTTACGAATTTTATTTTTTTTTATTTCAAGCTGTAGAACCAGTTGCCAAATTATTTTCCTTTCCTCGTGAATCTTTCTGTATATTTATTTTATCCAGTATATCTTGTAATAATTCACTAATAATCTTGTTTTGTTGTTTATCCACTCGATATTTATTTAATTAATTTTTTCAAAGATGTTCTTATTTTTATTTTTAATTCATCTAAAATTATTCGTATCATATTTTGTTTTAAATATATAAAAATGAATTTAACCGTATTTTTTGGATTTAATGTTTGTTGTTGTAACGTCCTTGTTTAATCTCGTTAGTTTTACTTAACTTTTCTTATCATCGATGATAAATTTTATAACGTAGTAGATGTCGACTGTTATTTTACGTTATCTAGATTTATTCCGTTATCAAAATAACCGTGTGTATTATTCTCATTAAATTTATGTTCCTAAGGTAATTATACTTACTGCATTTTTAGTGGAAATTAGGATAAACGGTTATTCCAAACGTGAAAGAAATTTAAACCGCTCGTATTTCATATAACTGTTTAACATACGTACAAAATGCTTTGTATCTCTGAAAGGTAAGTTTTGTGTAAAAATGAATGAAAGTTACTGAAATTTAAAAAAAAAGAAATGAAAATTACTGGTTTTTTTATTTTATTAAACCAAAAAGGAAAGGTCCAACGTTTTAATGTTTAAATATGCTTCTACGTGAAAAGATATTTCATTAAATAAGAATAATAACAGATTAAGAAAATTAACTGTAGAACTTTCGTGAACAGATTATACCGAAAAATTATTTATCGGTTCACGACAATAATTTCTGAAACGTGATAATAATCTTAAAGTATTGAAATATAATTTAATTTTTCTTCTTGAAAGAAAAACCAATTCTATTTTCCCCCAGTTAATCGAAATAGTTCACCGGGATTAGGGATTTTCACTCGTTATCAAATCGAGTTTTAGTAATTGAGGCCTATGATTTACGTTATGTTTTCGCGCAAAATAATTTATTTTATTTATTACTCTCGCAAGAATCGATCGTGTGTGTGACGGACGGACAAATTCAGTTTTTTTTTTTTTTTAACTATATTTTGTTTATTGTAGAAGCTAGAATATTTTATTAACGTATTGTAATTTAATAAATCTCATATTTTCTTTAATTCACATTACATTTATTGAGTAATACGTATATATAAATGCATGGCATTACCGGATTCAAATTCTATGTTTGTATGTTAATTAAGCCTATAACATTTTTGTAATTAAAGTATAGAGTATCGTATCAAGTACAGTCTTGTCTTATCAAGACAATATACCTATCTGCGTTGAATGAATACAATGTCGGTCGTACCTGTGAAAGCTGAACTCGTTTCACGGTTTACTTTCTTCCTGTCGCCTAATCATTCTGACTGTAGTCCACCGCTTTTAACTACTGTTAACAATAAGTGGGTTCTCTTTTTTTTTTAACTATCGCCGTTAGTAATATAGTATAACATTCACTTTCCGTTGAAATCTCGTTTTGCTTTTAGGAATGTTACATTACTATGTTTAAAAATCGACTGATAAATAACTTATTAGACATTAATAATCAGATATAAGTTTACTTTAGCCAATAAAAAATTAGAAAATGTTAATATTTATTATGAATATCATTTAAAAATAATTAAATACTAATCTTAAATACGTCTGTAATTTACAATGTTTTTTTTTTGTTTTTCGTTTTATTTAACTTATATTAGTACGATATGCACTTTTTACACTAAATTTACTAATTTCGTTTTATTTTTATCCATAAAAATAATTTTATCTAAAAAAATAATTTATTGAACATATTTATTTCGATCGGCTCACGCGCGCATTTGTTTAAGTTTTATTTTGATGTTTATTTTTAAATCTGTGTTCAAAAATAGAGTTCAGCTCACATTATTGTAAATAGTGATTTTTTTTAACAAAATTTAAAGGAAATTAAGATTATCAACATAAATAATTTAAGCGATTTCATTTGTTTAAATTAATAAGCAGATTTACTTTTCTAATTATATAGGTTTAAAGAAATGCTGGCATTTCTTTGTATTTTTATATTTATTACAATTTTTTATTTAAAAATTGTTAAATAACTCTTTTAATTTAGCACTTTCGTCTGTAATCCAATATTAACAGCAGACGTTACTATTTCAAGTAAGTTTTTTTTGGGTTATTTTTATATTGAAACTGTATTAAAAATTTTCTTAATCTAAAGTTACGATTTGAAAGTATTGATTTTGAATAGCCTTTACTATTTAGTTTTATTATTATATTTAAATTTATTTATCTTTTAATTCAATGTTAATAACACCTGATAATATTGTTATAACAAACCGTAAACGCTATAGTAAAATAGATACCGCGTATTTATTTAATCTGCTTAAATAATAATTTTTAATAATAATTAATAATGTATCTATGTAGTGTGTGCGCCCGCTTGCGCGTGTGTGAGAGAGAGAAGCACAAACATATAAATGTGTTATTTAGAAAGAAAGAAAAAATAAGAAGTTATACAAATTCAGTAGTAAAATATCATATACTTCTTTTATTAATTGTGTTGCTCATTGATAAATATCTACAAATAAAATTAAACATACATAGCAGTGTACGTGTAGGACAGAGAGAAGACCGTTAATTAATCTCTATTTTCCTTGTTTATTAGTGTTATTTTATCTGATTATAATTATTTTTCGATATATCGATTAACAATTTTAGTATAGTACAACTATATCGATACTTTGATATAAAATTAACATCATGCACACACGCGACTGAATTCTTAAGCTCCGATGTCTTAAACTGCTAGTAATCTTCAATACCTGCACGGAACGTTGTCTTGCGCTGCGATACCTTATCAGAGTTTATTTCCATGTTAATTCCATCATCAGCACTCTGTCCTTACTTTTATTTATTTATTGTTTATTATTATATTTTAAGATAACAATTCTGGTTTGAAAAACTGATTGTAATTCAGTACAAATCAGTTACAAAATTTTACAAAAAATAATGTTGGTTGTTAGTTTTTTTTTTTTTTACTGCATCATTTGTATACTTTCTTTGTATATAAAGCTGTATTAATAAATAACTATATTTTTTAATATTAATATTGGTAATTTTAATTAAACCTTAGTTTTAGAGACCTTAAATTCTTTTTCTTATTCTATACAGATTAATTGAAAAACGGTTGAACCAATTGTAACTAAGATGTAATTATTATTTTTTTCTTAGTAATGATTTACGAGAGATTATCTCTAAAGTAAAGACCGTTTCATTGTAAAAAAAGCAATTATTCTGGAAACATAAATATGTTTTATTTCTCGTAAACTACATACCGTATACTACTTCTCTATATAATTTCCGCATGAATTAAGACATTTATCGTAGCGTGCTAGTGAGATGCACTAGCTTCAATATACCCTTTCGTATTCTTCTGTCGCCAATCCATTAGCCACTGATTAACACCATTTTTAAGTACATCGTCACCCGCGAATCGCTTACTACTCAAAAATTCTTTCAATTTCTCAAACAAACGGTAATGAAAATGAGCAAGTCCAGATTATTGGTGGGTATTTCCCATCCAAATGTTGTCAGTAAATCACGTTTCGGACCCGCAACATGTGTATGTCCATTACCGTGCAGCAGGACGACGCCGTCGGTCAGCCGTCCATGTTGCCGATTTTGAATGGCGCGCCGTAATTTACGTAGAGTTGCAGTAGGCTTTTGCATTTATAGTTATTCCAATTGGCATGAAATCAATCAACAGGGTGACAAACCGATCCCAAGAGACTGTGGCTATCAGTTTGCGTCCAAATGGCTGTGGCTTGACCTCTTTTGGTCTGTTTGGTGATTGAGGATGACGTCATTCACTTGTTTGCGTTTTCTCTTT
>JAAAKQ030256421.1:30965-43985 GCA_010016005.3 Zanna intricata | reverse complement strand
CACACACACACACCCTTTATTTTAATTAAATTGACTTTATTTATTTTAATTTAATTTAATTAAATTAATTGATTTTGATTACTATTTAGCAACCAAATTAGTCTGAAGTAATATAGTAAATTTTTTTTTTTATGTATTAACTGACTCAAGTAAGTAAAGTTTTTAAAAACTTGCAGCACATGGGCTGCCAAGCGTTGAATAAACTATTACTACTATTAATAGTAAACTTTTGGCTGCCCAGGGGTCCTACTTTGTATTCTCATATCTTGTTTTATTGCCCCCTTGATGCATCCTTTTCACATGAGCCATACAATTTCATACTGTTTCTGTAGGCACTTCTGAAAGATATGATGGGTTTTTATGAAAGCTCTATTTATCTTCAATTAATACTCTAATTTTTCTGATTATTTTTTTCTATAAAATATATTTTTCCTTACTTTTCTTCTTTGTAATTTTCGAATCCGTAACATCTAGTTACGAACTGTGAATCACAATTTTAGGTCACAAATAGATAATACATCAACATTTTTATTACATTTGTGATAGGGAGTACTACAATGATAAGAACTACACTATTTAAAATGGTTTCTCTTTCAAACGATTAGGCAATTAATCTAATAATTAGAAGGTTTCATAACAATTGTTTTTAAAATGCAGACGGATTGTTGGATAGTTTTTATCTATCCTAAAATCATGTAAAAAATGAGAATCTAATATTTGCAGTGTTAAGTAAAATCAAAGATTCTTTACTTTCTCCTGTTTTTCTGATAACTTCTGTAGCAATAGAATACAAATAATTGTGTGTGTGTGTGTGCGTGTGCGTGCGCGTGTGTGTGTGCGCGTAAACTTTTATTGTTGTACTTTCCTGAAATTTTCTCCTAAATGTATGGAATTACAACGTAGATTGTAAATTCGTAAAATAATTGTAAAATTACAACGTATTGTAAAATTTGTTTAGCCGTAGAATTATTTTGACCGCGCAATGAGAATGTCACGTATTTATAATAAAAGTTACAAATTTTCTTACTGAATATTGGATGCTAGAGAATAAAATAAAATAAAATTACTAAAGATTCAACAATTTTTTTTCTATTATAAACCATGATTTTTTAGCAATTTAGCATGATTTTTTAGTACATAATGTATGTTTTCATACATCTACAACTTTTCAAGTTAGAAATTACATAAGTCTCCCACTACGTTAAATAGTTTTAATATTATGTAGTTTTCTTAGTTGCAACTTTTGCAGAATATAAATGTGCATCTTTAAAATTACCCTTAAATGTTTGAGGGTAAATGTTCTGCTTTCAAATATAATGAAATGCAGAAAGTTTTTTTTTATTTTACAACTGATAAATTTGAAATCATCAACTGAAAAAAATTGTTCTTATAAAGATTAGCAATTCAATTTTTTCTCTCACCTTTAATTGGTGAGAGAAAAAATGGAAAAATTTTGACCCTCAACCTAATTCTTTCGATATAAAAACATATAAAATATAATTAGGAAACAAATCGAATAAAACTTAAGTAATTTTTAAGCAAAAGGAGGTCTAGTGAGGATAAGATGGATAACACTTTATTTAGATATTCAACTAACAAAGCTGCAGAAAAATGTCTTCTTAGTCTGGAAGTTTAAATATTGTAACTTTTATAGAGAATTAAAATTCGTTTAACTTAGTTTCTGTTTCTTTATAAAAAAACTAATTTAATATTGTTAAATTGTTTTTTTATAATTTTATTCATCTGTTCATATATTTTTGAGGCGAAAAGAAGCAATCAAGTGTTATAACAGACAAGGAGAAGGAAAAATATTAAGTATTTTTATTGCATAAAAGTGTTTAAAATTTATTGTTTGGCAACTAAATTAATTACTATAGTAATTTTATTTTATTTACTTGGTTATTATTTTCATAAATATTCCTAACGATTGTTTAGGAGTATAAGCTAATCAGCGTAGAAAATGAATTACAACTAATTTTAGTTTCCTGTTGCTATTCGTTTCTTTTTTTTTTGCACTTCATAAAAGTTATATTATAATTACACCTTTAAAAAAAATATGTAATAACAAACAGAACATTTAATTTTTTCACTTGAATTCTGTTATTGCATCTTAATAGATGTTAACTATTCTACTCAACACTCAGTATAAATCTCAATAAATTCAGTATTGACTCTTACCTCCTCCGCTGAATTCATCCAAATTTTATTATCAACAAAACCTCTTCATTCTATTAAAAAAAAACTGGTTAACTTATAATTAAAAATTTAAGGAAATTAATTATGCTGAAAATTCGTTTTAAATTTCGTATTTTTAAATCTGTTGTTTAATGTTTGAGAACTGCTTTCAAATATATTGCAATGCAGAAATTTTGTTTTTTATTTTACAAATGATAAATTTGAAATCACCAACTGAAAAAATAATTTTCTTACATAAATTAGCAAACCAATCAAATCTCTGAATTTAAATAAGTCTACTTTGCATAAAGAAAACTTCTACAGTTAATATGTACTCGTAAATTTATTATAATGTGAGATTGCAAGAGTGTTTGGATGGATTTAAATCTAAGATGTAAATTCACTCGGTTACTCACTATTCTTCGAAATAAATATATTATTATTGATACTCTTTAAAAACGTTGAAAGTGTGTTTAACCGTCTTTTAATTCTGTATTTTAAAGAGATTTTTTTTTTACTTCCGTCTTCTATTTTTTTTCTATAGTTGTTTATTCCACTTCAATGTTATTTCACGTACTCAGAGACTTACTCGAGTGGGATCACTCATAATGAATAGTCGAAGCTATTATTGCTTCGACTATTGTCAAAAGTGCGATTTTTAGTGGTATTTTGGTTAAATTTTTACACAGAAACTAAGTGGTATTGGATAAAGTATAACTATATAAAGTTTTATGAGATTTGGTCAACAGAATAACTTTTTATTGTACTTTTTTGTTAAGCTCCTATTTCCAGAGCTTAACGTGTTATAAAAGTAGTTTGTGACGTTTATGGACAGGACTTTCGGTTATAATATAAGGATTAAACAATAACATACAAGATTTGATATAAAGGAAAGTGATACGACGAGTACTAATGAGAACATTACATCACTGGTTCAATTGTAAACAACGATTTAGAATATTTTCATATGTAGAAGTGAGTGGCTGAAGAGCTCATTTTTTCTAAGTCCTCAGTGTTACATAAAAGGAATCCGGTTTCGGTTATTTTTCCCTTCCCATCAAGCCTAAATTCTTTCCCCCGCAAATCTCCATCGATCCGGGTCCTCTCCTTCAGATCCAACCCTCCCCCTGCAAAATTTTTTCTTTCTTTTTGTGCCAAATTAAATTTTTATCCCCTCAACCCCCAAATTTCTGATCTCATTTTCGGTCAGATCCATTATGTGAACCCCTCCAACCCCCAACCATCCAGGCACCCCGAAAATCAGTCTAGTGGGGGCTAAAATTAATAGTAATTGAGTACTCTACGACAAGAGAAGTTTAGATTTCAAAAAAGATCGTTGGGGTACCCATGGAAGAGGAAAATCCCCGTCCATTCATTGGTTGAAGAAAGTAGCGATGACAACACTACCGAGGGGTACCTTCTCTTAGAAGAAATCAATAGGCTTGTAGTGCTCATAATAAAAAGCAGAAATACAAAAATGGAGATTAGGGACTGTGCGTTCCGAGTAGGAGCGGGCCAGGGAGGTAGAATCCTCAGTTATTGTGTTATATGCTGGTGTCAAACTAAAGGTAACATCGGAGAAGAGCAGCCAAACTGAGAAGTTAACCACGGAAAGGACCAAACTGCAAGAGAGAGTTGAGACGACCCTCCAACGGGACGAAACGAGACTTACAAGAAATAATCGAGGATAAGTGGTCCTTGGAACGTTTCAAAAGGGTGAAGGTCATTACGGAGGAACCTCCCAAGAACATGGGTGAAAAATAATAGTGTTCGTAACCAATAGTGTTCGTAGAAGACCTGTGTCGCAAAATGAATTCACCAAAATTATTGGCGAGCGTACCCCGGAAATTATAAAGAAGCTAACATCAGATAGCAATATTCCCTGCAGTCCTTTAATGAAATACGTCTGAAATATTGAAATAATCTATCCAGAAGATGAAGATGCGGAAAAGGGAATAACACTTGCCCTGATACTCGATGGCAATAAGGAAGAAATGACTTCCCATGCGGTACCCGTACTGAATAAGATGCTGAATGCGACGGATAGAAAATTTCTGCTCTGTGATCCGAGCGATGGATTTGGAGTCAAAATGGCGAAAATGATCAGGAAATCTGTCCTATAGGTGTAATGGACCGGTTGAATGTGCTTCCGCTCGGAAGCATAGGAAATAAAATTGCTGATTTGCAGTTATAACTGTGCGCACAGAGAGGAAAGAAGATGATAACAGTGGGAGATGAAGAGTGTTACAGGAGCGGAGGGAGGGGACAACCTTTTGTGGAGTCGCAGTTCGTCCGTGCTTGCATGGATGGATGATGAAGCAAGGGAACTCCCCGAACTCTGATATAATAGTCCCCTCCAAACAAAAAAAAAAAAAAGAAGAAAAGTAGTGGGTGTTAGTAGAAGGACCGAATCCCGGCCTCTAGGATGGATGTCGGGGAAGATTTGTAATAACCGATCTCTCCGTCTCAGGGGCTAGGGGTTAACAAACCCAGTCCCGGCGGCGGCGGGCGTGGCTGGCCCTGGGTTAGCTGGGGCTAGTCTCTATAGTGTCCTAAAGTTAGAGGCTGAGCATAAGAGAAGATCCGAACCGGCGGGGCTGTTCTGCCATGCCGGACGTATAGCCGGTAGGTGAGGTGGCGCCGTTAGCATGGACAAATACCTCCCCGGATTGCATAATGCTTCATTGCTGATCCGATCCGACGAGAAAGGGGGAATAAAAGAAAGAAAAACATATACCGAACTTACTTATATCTTTTTGTTTTCTTCCAGTGCAAGTAAAACGTCTTCCTCAATAGTATTATTTATTATTTTCTAAATTGGCAGTTATTTTTATTACTAAAACAATTATTCTACTGATCCATTCTGTATAAATTACTGCAGAGTTCATTTTCTTTCTCTGAAATATTTATTCAATCAAATATCATTTTTTATTAAAAATTACTGTTAAAATATTATTTAACATGGAGAAAATAAGCCATCAACTTATTTTTAAATTTATCTTAAATGGAAAACTTGGTATAGGATTCATAATTTAAAATTTTCAAGTAATGTATAACGCATACGTGTATAAAAAACATGTATTTTATTTATTTATTAGTACCTTACACTCAGAGTTTTCATATTTTTAAACATTTTTAAAAGATGAAGTAAATAATAAATTCTACCCAGCAAGATTAAATAAAAATGTTCATTATTTACTTGGAAAATTAAATATTAATTGCTTTTTAAACGTATTTCTCGTTTGACAAAATACTTTAAAACATATTATTTAATACACTAATTTTTTATTCATGAAAATTAACCATCGCATTTTTCATGATTCGGTTTTTTGTTAACATTTAACTTTAAATTATACCCTTAACAGTTCCACTGATATTCTCATTTAGCATATTTCAAGTATCAAGAAATGTTAATTAATTTAATTTCCATTTGTAGAAAATGGGATATTAAACGATGTCCGTGATCTCCATGTTTATTGAGCGAGTGTAATAATAAATTAATGTTTATTATTACCTTTCATCAATTTAGCGAAAGGTACGTGGGTATTACCAAGTGGTTACAAACAATTAAAACGAAAATTAAAATTAGATGTTTTAACGTATTACTAATATATAATACTAAATATGAAAGCAGCGTAATTCTGCTATTTAAACAAAAATAAATACATGTAAAATCATGTGAAATAGAAAGAAGAAAAATTCTTTTTCTCAAGCCGTTCTTGCACTTAACACTATGTATAAATTCTTCGTAAATAAAAGGTACGCCAGAAACCTACTGAGTGTAGTGCTATAACTTTATATTACTCCTTGATTATCAAAAGACTCATTACTAGCTAATAAACGTTTTACACCGTAACAAAGCATGTGAAATTCTAAGGACGAGCTGACAATAAAGAAAATTGAAATATTAACCAATATGACACACAAAAACTTTCATTCGATTATTTTTTATGGGATTTACATTAAGTTAAAAAATCTACGTAATAACAAAAATAATGATAAGGTTATGAGAAAATAGTAAAGAGCAGTTTATTAACTAAAAGCACATTATACAACTTGTAAAAAGTTTTTTAGTAAATCTTGTGACCTTTGCAATTGCCATTATAATACTTTTTACCTCTGTATGTGAGAATAACAGTCTGATAATATCGGCAGTGCGTGTTAATACACCAGTTTATTATAGTGTTTCTTGTAACATATTTTCAACTCGATGTGGTAAATTACAATGCATTACAGACAATTTTATGATCTTAAAAGAACCCAGTTTTATGTTTGCTAAAGGTTTTTTCTCTGTAAACAATAATTTTCTAAAATAATAATGATACTATTAGGCCTACATAAAAATAGCTCTCCATGTTAATGATTTTTATTGATATTTTTATAATAAAAATTATAAGTTGATCGAAGTCAAAGATGTAAATTATTTTCAGTACTAAAATATTGTTAGCGTTTGATAATATAAATATACGTTCTACGCTCTTTTGTCGACTATATACCTACATTTAATTAAAACACTGAGCGATTTTTAATAATAAAATTAGTTTTAGTTAATTAATTTCTGATAAATCAGTAATAACTTTTAATTCTACTATTACTGGTATTAATTAATAGCAAGTTAATTATTTATTTGTTATTTACTGGTTAATTACTAAGTTAGATAAGGTAATTGTTTCTATTATGTGATATAGTTAGCGATGTTTATTTAATAATTATTTGGACTATGAGAATTTAGTTACAGTTTATAACTCTATATATCTTTTCCATTAATAGATAATTAAAAGGTTTCGTAGCACCTATGCAGAATGGAACTAGTTTTATCTGTTAACTCTTAGCTTAGTCCTCTTGGATAAAGCTGTTCCTCTGAATGAGGATAAACTATCTATCCGACTGATACCCTATATCTATCTTAATTGATTTTTTTTTTCCTTTTTTAACCGATTGATAACCACGTGAAGCAAAATTTTACATCAATGTAAATTTTTGCATCAATTTTGGCATAGATGTAAATTTCTCTTTATTCTGGGTGTTATTTTTCTTGATTTGCCAACAGTTCTTTATTCTTTCACTTTGATTTTACCTTTCCTCTTATGACCTGACTATTTTTGTTTTTTCTCCTTCTGTTACAAACCCTTGAACTAATCTACGTAATATTTCTTTAGATATTTTTTATTTCCATTAGATCATTTTAAATCATTGTGGTCAACTGATTTCCGTTCTTTTTGTTGTAAATATGGTTGAAGATTTCTTGTGTGAGCCTGTTCATTCTCATAAGAAGGCCGAAGAATTTGGCTTTACTTTTGTCACATGGAATCTGACATTTTCTAAATTTCATTGTATCTATAAAGATCTTCATAAATGCTTAATTTATATTCGTTTTTCCCACTTTTATTAGTCCTAGGACTGTTTTATAAAAATTTTCCTTTATGTTTTTCTATTACATTTTTTTCATGTAAGTTAAAATTGAAGATTCATTCTGATGCAAACAGGTTTTCTGGTTTGTTAACATTGTAATGACTGATTTTGGCTTTAACTTAGATAGTATTTTTGTGGTAAACATCTTTTGTTAGTTGACAGACCAATTCCATCTGATTCCTTGATCTTGTTTGATTGGCTCTTTATTTAAATCATTAATTATTATTATAGATTATTTCTCTAAGAAATTATTTTTCTTTACTTGTCTTTCTGACTATTTTGTTGATTTCTATACTTGGAGAAATTTTTTATGTTGGTTATGAATTTTGCTGTTTGATGATAGTTTTAAGCCCAATTTTCTCTGAGATTTCTTTTATATGGCTTATTTTCTCTGCTGTCAAATTGAGGTTTTTCAAACAAATATTACCGCCAGCAAAAAATTCCTGGCAATTAATTCTAAGTTCTTTCAATTTCAGACCTTGTTTTTTTTTAATGATGTGTTCCAATTTTTTTCACATTATTTTTCAATTCTCTTCTTAATTCTATTTTTCAATTATTTTAGAATCCACACCAAATCTTTCTAGGATGTTAAATAAGGACATTATATTATTGAATCATATATAATTTTGAGATCTTCAAACAAGATTGCATATTTTTTATTCGTTATTCTTTTTATCTTTTATCATAGTTTTAAGGTAAGAGATTTGTTTTGAAAATTTTTTTTTTTTCTAATTCCCCTTTGGTATCCTCTCAGTTGTTTGCACACGATAGTCTGATTCTATTTTGAAGTGCTTTTGAGAGGATTTTTTTGTCACAGGTAAGAATAAAATAGTATTAAAATTATTTGCATTTTGTTTTATCTCTTTTTTTATCAGTATTGTAAGAAAAGTATTTTTCTGATATTTAGGAATTTTTCATATTTCCTATTGTATAAATATTCCTATTGTAAATAGGAATTTTCCTATTTTTTTTTCTAGAATGTCCTTCAGTCCTTCTTTTGATTGTTTTCCCAATTTTTTCATAATTCTACAACCGTTTTCTACCTAGATTTTTTTGTTTTAGATGATTTCATTTATTCATTAGGTCATTGGGAGTTTTGTGTTTGTGATGTTTGATTTTGGAAATGGAATCTTTCTTCTTGTTCTGGGCGATTTAATAATCTTTTGAAATATCTTGCAAAAATTTTTGCAATTGTCTTTGTTGTTAAGGCCTAATTTTCTACATTCTTGAAGCAAAGACTAAGTGGTTGGTATGTGATAAGTTTTTCTGGAGAGCTTTATAGCAATCCCTCGTGTTATTTGTTCTTTTTGTTTTGCAGGATGAGTCTCATCTTGATTTTGTCATGTAGTAGACAATGGCGACATAGTCAATTTGAAATTAACCTTAATTCGCGTTGGGGATCGCTATGTTTTCTCTTCAATTTTTTTTACGAAATGAAGATTAATGCTTTACATAAGTCAATTTTTTTTTTTTTTTAACCTTCGGAACCGCAGTTAAGTATTACATCAGAGGATTAAGATGAATGATGCGTAGCGTTTGTGAAAATGCCATGCCAGACCGGGATTTGAAATCGGGACATCTGAATGAAAGGCCGAGACGCTACCACTCGCGCCATGAAGGCCGGCTGTTCTTTTATGAATTGGGAATTTATAAAAGAACAGAACGGTTATCTGTTACACTTTTTACCCCAATTTGTTTGGTAAAATCTTCTACTTAAACTCTTCTAATTTGATGAATTTTGGTACTTTATGGATTACGTTTTCTAACCGCTAACAGAATTCTTCTAATTTGTTTGGTTTCTTAATTATGTTCATTAATCGGGGCATGGATACTGATTAATGTGTAGGTTTAATGTCCACATCTTGTTGTTAAAAAGAAGGTTAAAGGTTCAAAGGGTAACTTAACATTTTTCTTTTCGATTATAAATGCTGTTCTTAAAGGTGCTATATTGTTCATAATACTTTTTCAATTTTTCACTTCGAAAATCTATAATTTTCTGAATCTAGTGGGTTTTCATTTGGAAATTTCATTTTTCTTGAAATGTGATTATTAAGATATTTTGTTCATCTAAAGTTTTCAGTAGATCATTAAGTTTTCCTATTTTTAAGAGGGCGTTGATGTTTAATGTTCTCAAAGATATATGAGCGTTTTGGTTTAATTTTGACGTTGGGTATTCTAGGAGAAGATTCCGATTATTTCTTGGATCTTAGTTTGGAGTTCAAATGCAGGCCTTATAGCCTTGATGAATTCTCTTTCTGATTAACTACTGTAGTATCGAAAATTTATCATATCTTTCCTGAAATTTTCCTGAAACTTTCAACTATACCTGTTTGTTGCTTGAAACTTGCTTTGGGAGACGAGTTTTTCCGTACTTAAAACTACGATTGTAAGCCGCAGAAGTTTTCTTATGTTTATTTTGATTATTTTTAAAATCCTCCACCTACCAAGAGTCACCATGTAGAGAAACTCCAGTTTTTATTGGTTAATTATTATGAGACGTTTGTTTGTACTGAAAACTCACAAATATAAATCAAATTTTTAGTGCATATTATTATAACTAAGATATATTCTTAATAAGCGTTTTCTTTAAATTCAAAATATTATTATTATTAAGTAAGGGGATTAAAATAAATATTAAATATTTTTCTTTTTCTCATAATAATTGTTACATAAATTCTATTTTTCTTAACCGAATTTTAATTTATATAAAATTTATTTTTGGGAGAGATCAAGGGATCCGTTAAATTATTTACTTATAGGACCATCTTTGATAGGAGGTTTTAATTAAGGTTTTTCATATTTCATGTTTTTTCCAAATAATAATTGTTTTATAGTTGAAATATTAATCTTTTTAAATTATAAAAAAATAAAACTGTTGATATAGTTTTGATAAAATAATTAAGAAAATCTGTAACAGAAATTAAAGTAACCACTATTATCATGGTGATAACATGATTATAGAATAAATAATTTAAAAAAAAAATGCTATACTAATTGCTAAGAAGAGATTTCGTAACACTAACTACATTGTTAACCGCTGTTCATTAGAAAACAAGCCAGCTAATTATATTACAGTTAGTACTTAGCTAGTACTGGCGTGAGTAGTCGTATTTTAGGTACAGTACAAATTTTAGATCGACATTTTTATTCCAAAAAAATCAGATTTTGCAAGAATAATGAGAAAAAATTTAGGATGAGCAGTTAACTAAGCATATTTTTCTTGAATAAGGTTAAAAATCAATCAGAAAAAGTCTACTTTTCTTTGGGTTTTTTCTAATTTTTTGGAGAAATATATAAGAATAAAATGAAATTTTGTAGGTTACCTATATAAATCAAATTTTAACCGACCGTAAATGACAAAAAAACACAATTTATTTTTGAAAAAGGTAATAACTCTTTTACAATAGAAGAATCCTAGAAAAACGGTTTGGTTATTTGCTAAATATTTTCATCTATTAAGAAAAAAATATTAACTACTGATAACCTATATAAATCAAATTTTAACCGACTTCAAAAAAGGAGGTTATATATTCGACTCGTACATTTCTTTCCCGACTAGCGCTATGGCAGAGCTACAGCTCTAGAAGAGAAAGTATTGTAATTGGCCCAATTTGGGGCATATGCGGTTTTCACCTGATCTGACATATTGACACCTAAGGAACCCCAGAAAACTGGAAATTTTCCGGATATTCCTATGTACGCTTGCATTTTCGGTTTCGTTCTCTAAACCATCGTATATCTCCAGAATTACTGGATCGATTTTGACCAGAGTTAGCCTGATTATTCTATATATGGGGCATTGTTGCCAATACCTTTTGATCTTAAAAGGTCAAGGGGGTGAAAATGTACAGCAAGGTAACCCTTAGTATCTCGAGATTTTGGCTAATTAAGGTGAGCGGTAGATTAAATTAAAAAAAAGTTAAAGTAATAAATGTAAAAGTGTAATTCGTCTGGTTAGGTCTCGAACTCGTTCGCCCGGTTCACTCGGTACTTAGTGCATAAGCCTTGCGGCTACACACGTCTGGCGACGGCGAAATTGAACAAGCGAAATTTGTAAGTTGTCTATGTAAGTCTATCTAATTTGTAAAATTACATAAGTTTAGTCAGTGCCAAAGTCTCCGCTACTACCACCACACCCGCCGCGAATTAAATACGGTGTGCGCGCACGCTTTAGTTGTAATCATTCATATAATGAAGAAAAAACATATTTATTAAAATGATAAATATTTTAAATCTTGTAGTTTTTGTATTTCTGTAAGCCGTGCATCAAAAACAACTCGCAGATGCACGACTTTCCCGGAAATTGACTTTAGCCCCGTGCCGCAAAAATCCTACAACTATGTTATCAGTTTTTCTTTGTTCCGGTATAACTTCTTTCCTATTAATCTAATTGAAATGAGTCTTGTTGAAATCAACACTTTTCTTTACGATGCCATGTCGGTTTACCATCATCTTTTATGTCTAAAAAATTCGTCATCCGGTGGGCAAATATTAAAACTTGGTATCTTGATATTTTAGAGTTATACTTCACATTAGAGATGATGTTAGAAGATCTTTTGTATAATATTGCAACAAGACCAGTATGACGGTTTCGCACCAATTAAAAAAAAAGTAGTAGGAAATATAATAATAAGAGGAATCAAAAAAGTGGTTAAAAGGAATAAAGGAAGTAAAAGTAACAGGTTCATTTAACAATGGTCCTTTGCAATACTGCATACTGAAACACCTAAGCTGGTGAGTGCCTGGGCTCCCATTACACGTAATAACAAAGTAGAGGAGTCCTTTCCCCCCACCCAAAGTTCTTTATAAATTTATAAAAAAAAATTTATAAAATAAATTTATAAAAATGAAATTAATAAAATAAATTTATAAAATTTATAAAATGTGCCATTCTTGCTACAATGCTTCCATTTCGAGGTTATGAAGCCTTTACTGCAGGCGGGAGATGGGTAACTGTTCGAAATTTGGCTCCGGTACAGGCCCGGGTTGAAACCCTTTCCAAATATCTCGGCCTCCATGCTTCTTCCCAATTTCCACATGCCTGCACTAAATCGATTGGTAAAGCCTTTCCCAATACGGTAGTAGCTTCGTAGAAGATTCTTTAAAACACCAGTGCTTACAAATAAGGCTCTGCACTGGGCATTTCATAAATTTTGTAGCGCTCTACTTTTATTTTTGCCCAACTTATACGCCCAAACTGGCGCTGAGTAAGAGGTCATACTTTCGAAGACACCTCGGTACACCATTTACGGTTGACAGCCCGGCAATCCGTAGTCCTTCCGAGCAATCCTTCTAAGCTTATGCATTACAGAGACGGCTTCCGCCGCTACTTGCTTAATGTGGCATAAAATAGCAACTTTTTATCAAACGAAAGACCTAGGTAGTTATGAACTTGAATGATTTCACAGCCTTTGTATTTAATAAAAATACAAA